>PVIJ01005460.1:0-24217 GCA_004024925.1 Scalopus aquaticus
CCTGTTATAAGTGAAACCATTCGATATTTTTCTCTTTCTTTCTGGCTTATTTCACTGAGTATGATCCCCTCTAATTCCATCCATGTCGATGCAAATTGCATGTGTTTATCTTCTTTCCATGCTGAATAGTATTCCATTGTGTATATGTACCACATCTTCTGGATCCAATCATCTATTTTTGGACATCTGGGTTGCTTCCGTACCTTTGCTATTGTGAACAGTGCCACAATGAACATATGGGTGCATGTATCCTTTTGGATTAGTGTTTTTGTGTCCTTTGGGTAAATTCCCAAAAGTGGGATTGCTGGGTCGTATGGAAGCTCCATGTTTAGCAGTTTGAGGAATCACCATACAGCTTTCCATAGTGGTTGGACCAGTTCACATTCCCACCAGCAGTGTAGAAAAGTTCCTTTTTCTCCACATCCTTTCCAGCATTTGTTGTTGCCTGTATTTTTAATGTGTGCCATCCTCACAGGTGTGAGGTGGTATCTCATAGTGGTTTTGATTTGCATTTCCTTGATGATAGGTGATGTTGAGCATTTTTTCATGTATCTGTTGGCCATTTGCTTTTCTTCTTTGGAGAAGTGCCTTTTGAGCTCTTCTGCCCATTTTTTGATTGGGTTATTGGCTTTGTTTTGTTGAGTTGTGTGTAGGTAAGGATTTAAAAGAAGTTAAAAAAATTGACCTATAACTTCTAAAATCTCTTCTACCCCAATGTTCTCTGACCCCTATGACTAACATTTAAAGCAATGGTTTGCATTTGTGGCTACTTGAAAATTAAGATGATGTTTTGAAATGTAATGCTTCGTATTTGTCCAGCATTTAAAATAGTATTGTTATCCAAATATAGAGGAAATAATTTTTTTTAAGATTTTATCTTTTTTGCATATAAGAACTGGGGTGTGGGCCAGAGGTGTGGGGGGAGGAAAGGATTCTCCAGAAACAGAGTAGGAAGCAGAACAGGCAGATTTACTGAAATACACCGCTAAGGGGAGCAGTGGCCGAGACAGGAGAGGTCTGCTGCGCCATGTGGGAAACTCCCTGGCCGGGGATTGAACTTAGGTGGTAGTGGTGATAGTGCTGAGACTTAACCCCTAGGCCTCCAGAGAGGCCCAGGAAGTAATATTTTTATCTTCCCCAAAATGACGAGTTTTAGGAGACACTTCCCCCCAAAAAAAAGTAAATTAATAATAAAGCAATTAAGGGGCTGGATATATTGGCTTTAGAACAGACACAAGGAATTCATTTTTTAGCCACATCTGTTACACAGGAGCATTTATAGGATGCTGGGTATGGATGGAAAGTAGATGCAGCATGGTTTAATTGTATAAAACAACTAAAAGTAAAATGGCTGAAATATCATCTAGTCCTTATTCAACCCTATTTACCATTTTCCTTTCAGTTTCTCTCTTGTTTTTTGATCCTGAGGGCAACTTTATTTCCCATATCCTAATTGGTAAGATTCTCCTTCTGATCCCAATAATAACAAAACGTATTTACACTAAATATTCTTTTCAAAAAGAGCATATATATACCAACACTTCTGTCTTTCGCAGACATTAATACACTTAAGTTTTAGCACTTATGAGAATATTTATGTACTGATCATAACAGATGTGATGATTTTGATTTCTAAACCAGTATCATATAAACATTTTATGCATATTTTAAAGCTATGAATTCCATGATTTCCCTTCTGTAGCTCTGTTTCATTTTGCAATGAAAGTAAATCCTTTTTTTTTCCATTGCATCTCAACAACACTGGGTTTAAAGCTCTGAATCTTTGGTACTGATAGTTTGCAAGGAGTGAATTTTATTAACTAAAATTTATTTTGAAAAGTAGTAGAGTACTTAAAACCACTGTTACCATTTTTCTACTGAGCAATTTAAACCTTCGGAGACTCCACAACAATAGGGAACTCCAAACTGGTAGCAAGGCATGGAGCCAAAAGAAGATTTTATATACTCAACCCCGTTCATTTTCATCACTCCTAGTGACTATATCATAATATCTACCTTCATTCTGATCTTATTTGTTAAAGAAGCTGTTATTCAAGTAACTGTGGAATATGTGTTCCTATAGAATTTGGCATTATATCATTTCATTAGCAAATGTGGTTTTTGGATATTTGAAAAATGTCTGAAACAACAGCTAAGGCCTGGAACCCTGTGGAAATGGCATTATTGCCAGCTAAACCAAGAGAAAGAAACAACATGTTACTATTCACTGAATAAGAGAATTTCAGCCATCCAAATATAGCTTCCACAGGAATAACCACTAGGATAAAATTTAAATTTTAAATCATCTTTACTTATAAAATCCATGATTTATGCTTCTTATCAAATATTTTAAGGACAGAATCATGATTTCTTACTTTATTGGAAATAGCCCAGTGCTAATGTGATTATACAAAATTCTACTTTCCTTGTAGCAATAGGGAATAAGTATTAGGTTCTTGAATTACTGGTCACTTTACATAGATCTTTAAGTGGAATATATGCAGATTTTAATAAAGTAGGGTATTTTTTAATATAATGTCTACATATAACATATTTGTTCTGAAGAATAATTCCTCTGGGGGAAAAAAGGGGAACAGCTCCTATAAGAAAATGTTTGTGAATTGTTTTACTAAGTTTTCTTTCAGTTCTAATGTACAGTAGTTTCTTTACACAGAGAGGGGTACAACACTCTTAAGCCAGGAATATTTCACTGCCATTAGTTTCCCTGTTGACCTGAAACAATTTTCCATACATCATAGTTAAGCTCAACCAGGCTGCCATTTTGAAATATGCAAAATTATCATATCTGTTGTTAACGCGTTTTACTTTGTTTTTAAATCAAGCTTTCAGATTCTATTTCTTACTGTGAAATGTCAAAGATGAGCTCTGTTAGTTTTTCCTTAAAATTCTTACAACGAAATATTTTAATTAGTCCTTTTTGGAATTATGCTTGTGAATAATGTAATATGTATAATAGGCCAGGGACGAAAATGAAGCCATCACGTCGTCCTGATTTATTTATGTTCAACATTCATGTCTAAACTTTTTAAGGAGAAAACACAAATATCTCTATTCAGGCCTACCATCCTGCAACCCTGTGGCCTGGTTTACTGAGAAATTTGTCCAAGAAATGCTATCTCAAAATTTGACACTGAGAAAAGCACATATGTTTGGTTTCCTTCTGACAGATAATGTTAAATGTGATGTAATATGTTCAAACTTCATCTTCACTTGAGCAGACAGGAATCTTTCAGCTATATTCACACAACTCAATCTTCCCTTTCTTTTTTCTTCCTAACCCCAGTTCTAATGTTTTTTATTATTACTTTGTTAATTTTGATATATTTATCATTTATATGCGTCAACCTCAAATCTTTTCTTACACAGGAGTTTTATGAAGAAAGTTTATAGTCCTTTCTTACACAGATGGAGGATACATGGTTAGACAGTACCATCATAAACAGGGCAATGTTAAGAATGATTCAAAATATGGATGCTCTCCCAACTTTGAATAAAGAATGATATCTCCATAATGATGGGGTACACTGTCCTCAGTGGGAAGAGGCAACTTTACTAATTGCTCTGTGGAGGTTTTTGTTGTTTTTATACAAATGCTGTGTGTACTAAATAAATCTTTGATAAGAAAATACAAACAGAAAAAGATATAATCCTTTGTAAACGTGGGTTAAATACAGGACTAATGTCTGTCATGTGGAATAACCAGGGTTTTATCTCGTTTCCAAAGTTTGTATTTGTGATGCTTAAAAGCATATGATTTTACTTTTCTGGAAATAAATCTATAGGAAGGCATATTACAGTAAAGTCTCACATATACTTTAGTAGTATAGTATTAAAATTTTTAAATAGAGTTGCCATTGTTGGTTGTAATAGAGCTTATAAGGTAGGAATTCGTCATCTTAAAAATCCTGACCAAATTATTTGTTCAGTGTACAATTAATTGTAAGTTAGTGTTTCTAGGAGGGCTTTTTACTTAGTTCCCATGTAGCCTCTCTCATTTCCTACGTTGTTTATAAAGCTGAAAGCAAATTACTTAGGATAACAATGTCATAGAACATTCCTCACCCAAGGCATCTGATTTTAGATAGTGTTATGTGCGTCTTAAAAGCCCCTACCTCAATTTAGGCAAATAGAACCTTCGTTTACCATGCTATTCCCATCCTGCCTTTGAAACTTCTGAAAAGGCAGTGCAGAGTAATTGTTTCAGACATCTGCTTAGCATACTTTGAAGTGCATATAAGTTCTTTTTCAGTTTCATTTGAACCCCAGCTGTCTTCACCGAAGTCTATAATCAATCTGAATTAAGTTGTCCTACTTCTCCTAATAAGTCTCTTATTAAGTTCTGCATCAGCCTCTTAGGGAGACTTAAAAGCTAATTCATGTAGAATTGCCATTTTCTACTAATTCATTTGTCAGCTCTCCAAATTCCAACGAAAACAATTGCAAAGACTATTAATTTGGCTCTTCATAAACAACTTATGTAAGTGTAGTATACATTGGAACCAAGCAAACGATTTAAAACAGTGGGTGGGAGGAAATGAGTTGATAACATTTAACATGCTTTCTTTTTGACTGTTTCGAGATGCCTTCCATGTTCAAAGCATAAAGCCATTTATTTAATAGGAGAAACATCCTTCTGCTTTTACTTTCATAAATAAGATAATTACCGAGTGAACTTTGCTTAAAGATAGGAAAAAGCTTTAGAACAGTTGGAAAAGGAACATGTTCTTTTTATTATTGAATTTCTTTTAATTTGGACTTCTTTGTAGGCCTTTGATGAACTGTGATAAAAGGAGCGAGAATTGGTTACCATTGTTATTGCACTAAATCAGAGTTGTAAAATTCTTCTGGTTATAGGATAGTTCGAAGAACATGGGTAATCAAAATGATCAGCTAATGAGTTCACCTGACATTATTCTACTAAAGAAGTATTTAATTATGTAATAAAAATTTCTCCAAAGAATATTGTTCTTCCTATTACTTGAAAACAGCCATATCAAAAACGGATCCTCTAATATGCCAATCCTGATTACTGAGGATTTACTCCAGAAGCATTCTTTGTAACTGCTAATAATTTTAAATACTACTCCTTAAGAGTTTGAGGTAATAAAAGTCTTTTCAAAACAGAAACTTAAGTAGTAGAGTGCCAGCAATAACAGATCTAAAAATTCATTCATTCATTTATAATATGGTTAAAACTGATACCCAGAGAAGTCTGATCTCATTATAGAATGTGAATGTTTCATTTATTTCATGAATAAAATTGTATTGGAAATTACATTAATGAGATCTTAATTGTTCTGGGAATACTATTTTTTTAACACCAGACTGAGGGAGCAAGTATTACCAGTTTGCATTAATTGTATGTGTACATTACTTAAGAAACACTTCTGAATCATGGGAGTTATTTATTTAACTGAAATGCCATGTTTCTTTAGAAAATGGAAACACAACCAATATATATTTTTATTCTCCTTTGACCTCTCCCAAAGTTGTAACCAGTTTAAAGCTCAGAATTATGTTACTCTCCTACCATAAGCACAACAAGGAATAATTTAAAAACACATAACCCAAGGAGTGAGCTCCTACTGTGTCCTGCTTGGCAATTACAATTTTCAAAATTACACATTTAACATTAGCACTGATATTATGCCTTACACAACCTTACATTAACTGAGTTAAGCAATGGCACTGAATAATTGCTCTTGGTAAACCAGTTTTCTGGGCATTCTGCAAACAGATGTGCGTGCCTATGTTATTAATGTAACCCTCTCATTTAATGGGACTAAAAAAGTGTAAACTTTTCATGAGATTTTTTTTGCTAAAATATTATTCTTTGTTATAGTTTACATTTATTTGTAGCTTTTTCTATTGACAGCATTTGTGAAAAGCAGTGCTTCTACTTTTCTGCTATGGTTCTCTTAACAACCAAGGCAATGAGGTCTAATGTCTTCCCCTTCTACCTGCATGAAACGTCTTTGATGTTTGTTGTCTTATTTTTAAAGTCTCATGTCAATTTTATGATCTTCTCCATATTATATTTGTTGTATTTTAATATGAAGGTGTTCTCCAAAACCTTCAGTAAATTGAACACTCCAGCACATTCATCCATGGATGTGAAAGCATAATGTGAGAAGCACCATATGAAAAATTGCCCAATTTATGCAGGCTTCATCTTTTTCTCTCAACTTCTTTTATGTAAACATACACAAAGAGTAGATCCTTGCCATTTCAGATTTACCTTTTGCCGTTTCATCTGAGCATTGTAACCCAAAAGGTCTACAACTTGTAGTTCCTTGTGATTTTTAACACATATCTTTGAGGCTTTTGTACAGCAGCCACGAACTAATGACTGAACTGGTGTTATGGGTCAGTGTCCCTGGATGTAGGTCCCCAAAACAGGAGTCTGGGTGCACATGATTTAGAGACAGGCTACTTTCAGGAGAAGCTTGTGTGGGATTGGGGAAGCATAATAAGGCAGAAGAAAATGTCAAAAAAGTATGTTTGTCGGGCAAAATCTAACTTCTCTCCTGATCCATAAGGAGAGATCTCTGAAGTATAAACCACACAGCATAGTTGCCCTTTTATGTTCCTACCAATCACTGGCAGTAGCCAGCAAGATGTTAATGAGTATCTACCAACTTGCTCTGAGGTGGAGCAAACACTGATTTATAGCATTTTCTGGTTGCCATGTTGTAAATATTCCTACCAAAGCTGATTCAAGGTACGATTTCACTGAATGTGGAAGTAGGAAGAGACACTCACAGCTGACTCATGGCCTCGGCTTTATCACAGCAGTGACTGTAGCCTACCGCTGTGGACATGAGTTAGCTGCTACACTGGGGTATGTGTTGCCTCCTACACTAGGAGCTCCCGTCAACAGAGTTCACCGTTTTGAAGAAGAGAAGCTGCTGAGACATTAGTAACGGACAATCACAGCAGCTGGGGGTAGATTCCTCTGCCAGAAAAGTGTATCCTATAACTGGAGAGGAAACCTAGTAATCTCTTCAGTCTCCATATCTCTATGTGGCCTCTTCAATGCTGTTTTCTTCTTGCATGTGGAATATTTCTTTAGAAACAATGAAAATTTTGTTTCTTTATGGAAAATCCACCCACCTCCAACCCTGTCCCCAAGGTACTTATTGGAATTGGTAATGGAAGAGAAGAGTTCATGGAAAGCTCTAAGGAAGTGATGATTATTAGTAAGAAAATTGCTTTATAAGTGACTTTGATTTTATAGTATGTAATCTGTAAGTGTCTGATTTGATCATATTTGTGACTTGGGGGGGTTCAAGTTATCCAGACATAGTCATTGAGAATGTCAAGAATTCTCTGTGATAGCGGTTCTCACTTTACTGTGATTCTGAATCACCTAGAGGGCTTGTGAAAACCCAAGTGAACCCCTTCCCCAAGTTTCTCATTCACAAGGTCTGGAGCAGGCTGAGAATCTGCATTTCTAACCCATTCCCAGAAAAACTTTGAGAATCACCATTCAATTCTTAGTAACACTAGGATATGTGTATTTAAATAGATGTATTATTTATTGCTAGTAATTGTTTGATTACAAGTATTAAATATGTTGTTTCATATAGCTTTTATATTTATAAAGTCCAGAACATTTAATTTAAAAATAAGTGCAGACAAATTGCCTCCCATGTGGGTGATTGATCATTTAGGTAGGAGCATAGTTTCACTCTGAAATGTTGAAGTGAATAATGGCGCCCTTCTGAATGTCTCTTGTGGAAGACGTTTACAATTAACTATCCCAATTTTCCTGTTGGTATTTTAATACTACTCATACAATTTGGGGGTTGCTTCAGATGGCATAGAACTTCACTTGCCTTCCCACTATTAATACTTTCATTAAAACATTTAGCCATGTAATTTTTCACTTTGTTTAAATGTTATTACATTTAATAATAACAATTAATTTTAAAACCCTCCTCATAATTTTCTGCCAAATATACTGGTTACAAGCAAGTACTTTACAGACTGTCTGAAATCTAGGACATTCAGAATAGTTGAGACTATTTGATTTTTTTTCTAATTAAAACCTGCTTGCTAGATACGAATAGCTGGTACCTTATCCAGGGGTTCCTACATTTTATAACTTATCTTGTCAACCTATTGATGGTCTTGTTCAGTAGAGAAGGGTATATGTTTGTGCATAGAAATGGCTGTGGATATTGGGTATGTCTGGGAGAAAGTAGGAAATAGCCATAGATGTAACTAGAGTACTTGGTAAGGGGGATTTTTCTTACCAAGTGTGGTACAAAATCACTCTGTTAAATGCCTGTGAAAATGGCTGTGATATTGGATGAGAGGCAGACGTAGTGAGCCTTATGGGATAGATACAATAGAAACAAATGTCTTAAAATATGCTTTACCAGAGGAGGAGGGGGAGAAGAGAGCACAGGAACACCATGGAGAATGATGAGAACCTTGGAGGAGGTTGTGGTGTGGTAGCAACACCTGAAGGGGGGGATCCTGTACCTCTAAATCATATACCGCATTGTAAACCAATGTTACCTCAATAAAAACAAAATTTTTAAATGTTTTAAATTTAAACAAAAAACATTAGAAATAAAGTTTTCCCCTTATGCTAGAGTCCTGTAGGGTGGAGTGTGAAAATAAAGGAAATTTACATTGAAAGTAATTTGATTAATATTCAATGTAAAATTGAAATAGTTATGTATAAACCCACCCAAATCAAGCAGACATTAAAGAATTGAGTTAACTGAATTAAGCAGAGTAAGGACACATTGATTTTCAATAGGTTTAAAAATTGGTCCACATATCATTGTTATGTTTTTGTTTGTAAATTTCAATATCTATTAAGTTTCCACAGTGTGTTAGCCCTGAAATGTCAAACTTTCTTAACCAGAAAGAGGCTGGAGAATCTAACACAAAGATACATTTCTGCTTCCTTTTATAGAATTGATTTCTATGATAAATTTTATCTTCTCCATATAAGTAAGAGCCTGCTAGTCCTATTTTGAAACACACTTGTTTTTAGAAGTCTTATTCTCTGGGATTCTGCATTATTATAGATTCAGTATGCTCATTTAAAACTTCTCTCTATCAAATATTCAAGTCCTATCATCAAGATCTTAACATGGCATAAACACCTTAGGGAAAAGAGTAAAGCCAGTTTGGCAATATGTGCCTAAGTACAGTAATTAAATAGAAACTAAAGTGATTAAGGGAAGTAGGCAATATTTTGGTTTGTTTTTTTTAGAATCTGTGAAAGACCATGACCCAGTGTCATTTTTATTCACTTCTTTTTCTGCTTTAAAACATTTTTAAAATTTATTTATGTATTTTACATCACTGTTCATTTTTGTACAACGTTTGCTTTCTTTTCCCAGGTGTAGTCCCCCTAGAATTTCTATCACCAGCTCACCCTTGCAGCATCACCATTGTCCCTTGTGCTCTTCCTGCCCTTGTTTTGGTCCTTTCCCTCCCCCTCCTCTGCAGAATGTCTCTGATTTATAGTTGTCTGTTTATTTTTGTTTTGTTCTGTTGTGGGGTTTTTGCTTTAAAATATTTTAACCACATTTGGAGTCTGTAGATTGCTGTGAAACAAAATTCTTTTAGGTGTCATTAAATAATACACACGTGTGAGTGCCCGTGGTTTAAGGCTCTTGTCTGTCCCAAGTACAAATAGGCCACATGCAGCATTTCACCTACTACTTCTCAGTTGTCTTTTGGCCTTCACATATTTTTACCAGGGACAGTGCTAAAGCCACAGAATGGCTCATTGTTTGCTGCCTACCTATTCGCAGTACTAGAATCGCCACAGGGTTCTCCAACATAATGGTGAATTTTGTGTATCCAATAAAGCATAAGGTTAAAAGAAATAGAATCTAAACAAATGAGCATAGGTTCTATTGATCCTTTGGCTTATGCAGTGAATAAAATATTACCTTTGGAACCACTGTGACATTTTGTTATAAAGGTTGAAGGAAGATGTTTTCAAGGTTGTCTCAGTGTTACAATTGCCGGGGGGTTGGAGTTGAGTGTCCTGATGCAAGGTGAATCTTACGAAATCTAAGCCATCTGTCTTTCAAAAACTTGAATTCATAGTTGAAAAGATTTTTAAAAATATTTTAGACTCTTTATTTCAACTGAAATAATACTCTCCCTTAGATAATCAATAGAGCATCATCACACAGATTTTTTTGAGGATATTAAGTCATATGCCTTTATTGAAGAAGAAAATAGATCTATTATTATTAAAGTAGGATGTCTTCATAATTTGAATGCTAACAATTTTTTTGTTAAGAGTAGATTTGGCCAATGCCTTTGAAAATTTTTTGAAACAGTATGTGAGTAGGTTGATTAGACAGCTTGACACTTAGACACATTTGTGTAAGTAGTAATTTATTCATTATCCCCACATATTTAAGTGGACATCATCAAGATAAGTGTTGTCAAAACAGAACATAACAGTATATGAATATAGATCATACCTTAAGATGTGATCAGAAAATCAGAGGGTTATCTTGAAAGTAAAATTTCTCAGTATATGGTGAAAACCTGAGTAAACTCTTGACCCCTCTTAAGAAGGTAGATCTTTCCTGTGCACACACACATGAATCAAGGTAAAAATAAAAACCTCTAATATATCTGGAGGAGCACTATTACTTGGAAGTAAATGCATAAGACTTTCTTTGCAGCCCAGAAAAATGATGAAATGAAAATGAACCATTGTATAAAAATTACCAGTCTAAATTTTAAACATGTTGTTGTATAGATTTTAATGAAGAAAATCCATTTTACATTCGTTTCACTTAACTTTAAGTAGTTGCATATCTTGTTCTTTTGTTATTCCATACGTAAGAAAGGCATTTTCGAAAGACTAAAAATATTTTTTAAATATCGGAGCTACAATAATCTGAAAGTAAAAGTGGATATTGAAGGGCATTTTATAATCCTTTCTGTCCTCTTCCATTTAATTATTTTTATCTCAGTTCTTAGAAAACTTATATTCATCTCTGATTCAGTTCTGCTTTAGTATTGCTAAGTTGATAACAATATATTGAATAGAAAATCAAATCAGCAAAATTCCATTTTGTTTCAATAGTGAGTGCCTTCCCCACAGAGCTAAAATTAAATAAACGTGCTCAGTATAAAGCAAACTAGGTATAACATATTGCACAGGTAATTCTCAACCCTAGAGTTCTCTATCCATCATTATTCATACATGCAAAGATAGCTTAATTTGTTTTTTATGGAATGAAAAGTGTCTCCTGGGAACTGCTGTATACAATATCATACCAAGGTCTTGTACTTTCTTAGTCAAAAACGTTGCATTTTGTAGCTGTGAATACATTTTCGCTTGGAATTCGTTTCTTTATAAGCATGCATAATAGATAGTCATGATTTAAATGAAATTTTATCCATTAGAGTTAATTGGTGTGATCATAGCAACTTGGTCTATTTTGTGCACTGTTGTATCCCTAGTACCTGGAACATTCCCCGGCATATACTAGGTGCTCAATAATATTTTCTGTAATGAATGAATAAGCATGCACAAAAGCACAAGGCAAAATGCTCTCTTTCAGATACGTAAGTTCTTTAAAAATTATTTTGTGGATAATTTCAGCCATCCTCTTTCTGACCACACTTCTTGCCCAAATCTACAAACATTCATCTTCATTTTTTTCTTCTTTCCAAAATGACTATAAGCTTACACTGATATATTTGACATTTTCCAATTGAACATGCCACACCCAGATGAATGTGCTTTTTCTGTTGTTCCCGTCTGTATAACTTCAGTCACTTTATTTACTTAGTGGGGGGGGAGGGTCTCTCCGGACCACCTTAGCATCCTTTGCACTTTCCAAACTCTGTGAATCAATTTTTAATAGTGTGATTACATTGTTTTTAATAACCAGCTAACTTGTCTATCTCTGCTAATGACTATGGGTCTATTGAGAGTTCCATTTTCCCAGTGCATGGTCGATGAATGCATAGTACATACATGCACAGTAAAGTGTTAAATAAGTGTTTCCAAGTGAGTAGTAATTAAATCTAACTTTTTTTCACCTTTTTAAATTTGTCTTTAAAAGTGGCTGAGAAGATGCCATTCCCCTTTGCATTATCTGCATTACAAAGGCCAGCTCTTTCAAACCCACCACAGTCTGGCACCAAAATACCCATAATTTGTCTTCCACTCCCACCCACACCTGCCCTGTACCTCTAGCTTCAAGTGACTAAACACTGTTTGCTCTTCCCCAAACAAGTTAAACTTTCCTGTTTCTTACCCTTTGTTCAAGCTCTGAACAAACCCTTCCTCCTTCCAACATGCTTCCTTTTCCTCTGTCAGTTCATGTGCCTGCATCCCAATGTCTAGTTCAAGAAGAACTTACAAGGTTATAAGATAGAGGAGGGAGGAAAGCAGGTTTCCCTGGGGTGATATTAGAAGTTGGCTCCAAAGACACAGCTCCTGCAGAAAGGCTCATAGTCTGTGGCTCTCTCATGAATGAGCTTATCACCTTCTGCTTTGCAGAATTTCCTTGAACTAGACTTAATCAGACCCCATCTGACTTTGTATTCTCCATGTTACCTGATAAAGTGCTTAACTGGTTATAAATGGAGTAAAAGGAGAAATCAACCTGACCATCTCATCATCCCTACAATAGTCCTGATATGTCAATGTTACTTTCCCCTTTTTAAACAAGAGGAAATGTATGGAAAATATTTGTAAAGGATCTTTTTCTTTAATGGAAACCCCCAGAAATGAGAGAAGAGAGACAGAGACAAACAGAAGGAGAGAGATTTCATCCATAATCATTTTTTCTTCATTTTAGATATATTTTACATCATTCTTCCTTTTTGTACATTGTTTGGTTTCTCCTGTCAGGTGTAGTCCCCATAAAATTCCCACCACTGATTCACCCCTGCACCATCACCATAGTCCCTTGTGCTCCTCCCTCTCCTGATTTGATCCCTCTCCCTACCCCCTGCAAAGTGGCTCTATTAATAGTTGCCTGTTAGTTTTGTTTTTTTAATTTATTGTAATTATTATCTGTAATCCTAACCATTACAAAAACCTTTGGACAAAGTAGAAAAGGAGACGTCTCTCTGAAGAGATTCCCAGCCTGTGCCAGGGCTCACCACAGTAGTCAGCCCTCGTTGAATTTTAGCCCCCGCCACTCTACAAGTCCACACGGAGACCGTGGTATGCATCTTTTCATCCCTTCCTAGATAAACATTTTAATGCTTTTATTCAGGCCAACAGGTTATTCCAACTTTCCCTGCCAGCACCAAATATTTTCCTTAAGCAAATTACTTCCCCTTTTTACCCACTTGTTCCATTTTTTTCTTTATGAAAAATCCTTGGTTGGCCCCCAAAACTGGAAAAGGTATGTTGTTGCTCAGATGGTTAGAGATACTTCAGAAATTAGCACATGGCTCTAACATAACATTAATCAAGTAATACATTTGAGGAATTCAAATATGAAACCTGAAGAAATCAGCAGTTTCGCTCATTTAGGAACTCAGTGTCAGGTTTCTGTGGAAAGCTGTGTGTGTGAAGCAATTTGAGAAAAGATGTTGTTCTGAAGTAATAATTATTAATGCAAACATGACTAATTCTCTTGATTTTAGTTTTTAATAAAAATGTACCCAAAATGATCACACACTAGGTGCTGGCATACCCTGTTGGGAAAAAAAAATAACATAAAATTGCCTTAATGAAGATTAGGTTCTTGGAACAGGACAGACCATGAGTTAGTAAACAGACAAATAAATGCGCACTTCCCAATTGTGTGATCAGTGCTAGAACGGAAAATAGGGCTCTGAGAGTGAGAAAAATAAGGGAAATTTCTCTGCATAGCATCTGTAGCCCTAAAATGACAGTTCATTATCACACCCTACAAATTATGAATTCCTAGTACATGAGAACAGGCCTCTATGAATGAGAAGGTTAAGATTTCAGGAAGAATGTTTAATATCCATCCCTAACCAGGGAAGACATCAGAGTCTCAACAGCAACCTTAATATTTACATAAATATATAATATATATTAAACAGGGCAGCTAGGAATGGGCTTTCTCAGCAGCCATATTAATTGAGACCTGAAGTGTATGACTAGAAGCCAGCTAGGCAGAGAGTAGAAATGTAAAACTCCGAGCAGATGGAAGAGAACTTGTGTGCATGTTCTGAGTTAGGTTAAGTGTAGTGAATTCTAGGAATGTAGCATCTTCTAAAGTTCTTGTGAAAAATGCCTGATTCTCAGATCTACCCTTGGAACTGCTAAATCAGAAATACTGGGGTGGCCGCAGCAATGTCTGTGCCGTCTAGCGCCCCACCCCACCCCAACCCCGGTGATGCACGCTATTGTTCGAGAATCACGGCCTGCCTTAGACTAATATTTTGAGCCATGTAGGGAAGGGTGAGAACAGACAACCTCTTTGCAGAGTAAACATGGCCCCAGACCATGAACATATTAAACTGGCAGAAATACTGGCAAATTCAAAAACCTCTTAAATGTAAAACTTTGTTTGTCTAAAATAACTCCTGAATTTGAATATCAGTGTTCTTGTGGTTGATGTCTTTAATGGTCTATGATTATAACTTATTTTTAAATAACTAAATAGATTTCATTAACTGCCATTTTGCTTTGTTCTATGACATATAATTAAAATTTCTCAGAAAGAAAATATTGGCATTTCTTCTGTTTCCTTAGCAGCCTAAAGACGTGGCCTGCTTAAATGATTTATTTATACTCATTAGAGACCTTTTTATTTTCATCATGCGGATTTTGCATTTAGCCTCTAAAAACACTCATGAACTACCTTTTTGTTTTAATTGTGTCGTTAGAAAGCTATGGAAAGCTTGAAATATCTGTTTTGTTTTGTTTTGTTTTTGGTTTTGGTTTGCTTTTTTCTATAAAGGGGAAATAATTAGCCATGAGAGTAGGATTGTAAAAATAAGTTTCCAAGGAAATTAAAGTATCTAAGATGTATACAGCTTGTTCTTTTAGTAAAAGGCTTTCCTCTGTGATCAGTTCTGTACTGTCCCTCATTTCCAGTTTATATCTGTGCAGGCAAAATTAACGTGCCTGTAAAAGAAAGTAGACAGATACCATTCGGGTGACAAAGCTGTAATTCCGCTTGTATTTTCAGAACCTTGGGGTTATAAGCTACACAGTAAAGCCATATCCTGAAAAATGGTGTATTATAATGAATGCAAATGAGAAAGTTCCCCCCCACCCCCGCCACCAAAAAAAAAGTACGCTTTTGTGTTTGGATGCGTTCTCTTTCAATAATACGAAGAGAAACTAGAGGTCATTTTTTCTTTAAAACTGTGAGGATTCTTAATGGAAAAAACCACAGTGGTTAATTACTATTCTTTTAGTGTCACAAATTTACAAGTGTGGTGACTTAGAGGGGGAAGCATATTTAAAACATAATTACCTATAATTGCTTGGAAAATAAATGCACTAAATTTCTTCATGCCTACAAACTTCATGTTGTTTTCCTCAAAATCTGTTCTTTAAAAAAAATTTAACCTACCCCAACTTATCCTGATTATGCTACATCTAGGTGATTAGTTCCGAGTCTGTTTCATTATTTATGTCCTTATTCAGTTTGCTCATCAAAAGTGATCATGCCCAAATAGGGAAATGTACAAGGATTGTTCTGAAAATGGAACGTAGGGAAGACAATGAAAAGAAACAGCATAATATTTTGCCTTCAGGCAACCACAATAAAAACGGATGCTGAAATGGAACACAGTCACATCTCTATTAAAAAGAGTACATAATTTCGTTGGCATAATTGATGGTCACAATTGTCTCTACCAAAGGCAAAAGTGATACTTAAGGCAGAGAGATGAACTGTACACATTGTGTCTGCAAACTACCCCTGCATCTCAGCGCCACATAATCCCTTGTAATTTGGCAAAAATGAGAGACTCAATCTGATAGAAAGGGTGTCATGTCTCGGTTTCATTGGAGCTCAGTGGGCCAGCCCCCTAAAGTTAGTCATGGGAATTCGTACAAAGTCTCTTGGGGGGGAAAGGGGGTAACTGGTATGTAAAGCCCAGGATAAAGGAGATTGGGGAACTGGAGGAAGTTAGTTATATATTGAATGCTGGTGGTAGCCAGCCAGATTGCCTCACCAGATTGGTACACTCTGAGTTGTAGCCTTTTCCAAAGAACCTGTCTCAGACAAAAGGAAGCCACCCACCTTGGCTGGGAAGCTACACCACCCTTTCCTCCCTTAAGACCACCAGTGGGGGGCCTCCCTGGTGGCGCAGCGGTTGAATGCTGCCCTGTGCTGTGGAGCTCTGGGCAGCGCGTGATGCGAGTTCGACGCCCGGCCGGGGAGAATCCCACATGGTGCGGCAGACCTTTCCTGCCTCGCCCGCTGCTCCCCTCAGCAGTGTATTTCTGATCTGCCTGTTCTGCTCCCCACTCTGTCTCTGGTGAACCCTCTCGCCACCCCATGCCTCTGGCCTGTACCCCAGCTTGTATGTAAAAATAAATATTAAAAAAAAAGACCACCAGTGGGCCTCCCTGTTGGTGCAACAGGTTAAGTTTCAGCACTGTGAAGCTATCCAGAGCCACTGCAGCATGAGTTCAATACCCGGCCAGGGAGCTCCCCACATGGCGCAGCAGACCTCTCCTGTCTCCCCGCTACTCCCCTCAGCAGTGTATTTCCACCGATCTGCCTGTGCTGCTTCCCCACTCTATCTCTGGTGAATCCTCTTACCCCCCCCACACACCTCTGGCCTACACCCCAGCTTGTATGCATAAATAAACATTAAAAAATAAATCACCGGGGACCAATACTGACTGCCACTGAAGCAGAACCGGACAAGCCCTTGGTCCCATGGTGGGGTCAACTATGATACAATTCGTGCTCCAGAGCTCCCCATGGAGCCAGACGGCTACTGGTCTCCACGCCAGACCACGCGCTTCCTTGGCCGTCTTGCTCTGTCCTGCCACTCTCACTACTCTTTTCTCTTAAGAACTCAGATTCTGCTCCTCTGAAATCTGGCCTAAGGCAGTAGACAGCTGAGACAAAGGCTGAAAATCTCTGTTTGTGACCCCCACACCAGCCAGTCAAGAATGACAGACAACAAGGGGTGTCTCCACGCACTCTGCACTCTTGAGAGGTTTTCCTGCACCTCGTCTTGTGTTTCTTTGTTATTGACCCAACTGCACTTGGGTAGCTCATTCTGTCCCCTCCCAAACACCCACCCCCAGATTATTCTAGAGGCTCCAGGAGCCTCTGATGTAGGTAATGCAGTGTGTGATCCTTGACCGTCTTAACCCCAGTAACAGGCAACAACTACCCAGACTGTGGTAGAACCATCCAGAAACACCAAAGCTACAAAACACAGCTGGGCCTGCCCCCCGTTCTAGCCTTGCCTGAATCACACATAAAAGCTCCAGTACCAGGACTGATGACCTGACTACAGGATAGAATTTCCACTTCTTCTCCCTCCCCTTCTCACTACTTACCCAGCCTAAAGAATTCTGGGATTTTCTCTAACATTGCCATTCTAAGGCTGTTTTTTAGAGGGGTGGGTTCACAGATCTTTGTTTCATGAGGTCTCATACAGAGAAATGCAGTTAGTCACTACTTTATTAGGCAACATTTGTACTGTCAATTTCTCTGCACAGTGTATAAGGCCCTGGAATGACATTTCATCATCAGACCTGATGAGCTGTGAATTCCTGGTACATGAGAGAGGACCTCTATGAATTAGTAGGTTAGGATTTCTGGAAGAATATTTAATGTCCCTAACCAGGGAAATTTTCAGACTCTCAGCAGCACCATTAATAATTGCATATATGTGTATATTTCTAGGGCTATATGTGATATGTGCACATATGTGTATATAGACATGTCACAGGGCAAGGGGAGGTTCCAGATTCCCTGGGAATTACCCTGTTACAGATACGCATATATAGCTCACATCATACAATTCACAAATGAGCTCAGAAATGGCAGAACTAATTTGAGTCTTCTCTCCTTGCTTGCTTGTGCAGCTTTCCTTGCAACTTTTTTCTTGAATGGCCCTGAACCTCTACCCCTGAGTACTCTCTCTCCATCTCCAAGCCTTCTGAGGCTTTACTTCCTCCTAATCCAGTTTCAATCCATGGTCTGGTTTGCGATCACATTTTGGCTAAAATGTAAACTGTTGTCCCTGAGTGCCTGTGCCACAGACAACTAACTGAATTCTACTTCTGGATCTACTGTTTTCTCAATGCTTGCATGGGGAAAGAGAAGACTGAGCGGATTGGTTCTGCTAAAACAAAGAGTTTGGTCCTCTGCTTCAAATGGGCCCTCAACACTCTCTGGCAAGCTCATTACTTTTCCTAAGTGAACCCCTCTCACAGTGTCTATCAAAACTACTTGAAATGTTCCCACCCACCCTTAATTCATGTTTGCATTAGTATTTATTTTTTTAAAAGATGGATTTATTTATGCATATAAGCTGGAGTGTAGGCCAGATGTGTGTGGGGGTGTGTGAGAAGATTCACCAGAGACAGAGCGGGGAGCAGAACAGGCAGATCGACTGAAACACACTGCTGAGGGGAGCAGCAGGCGAGGCAGGAGATGTCTGCTGCGCCATGTGGGAAGCTCCCTGGCTGGGTATCGAACTCATGCTGCAGTGGCTCTAGAGAGCTTCACAGTGCTGAGACTTAACCCGTTGCGCCACCAGGGAGGCCCTGCATTAGTATTTATTCATTGTACATCCATTCTATGCCACATCTGTTGCTTTTGTTCACAGAGGAACTGAAGGCCACTAAACTAGAGGTTCCTTTCTAAGACGCCAAACTGGCCTTCTGTGCCTTCCAGAAGGAAGAGTCCTTTAATCTTCAAGTCCAGATTATTCCCTCAAAAAGAGTGTTCTTTGTTGGGTCTCCCTGGTGGCGCAACGGGTTAAGCGCAGCACTGTGGAACTGTCGGCAGCTGCCGCACAAGTTCAGTGCCTGCCTGGGGAGAATCCCACATGGCGCAGCAGACCTCTCCTGCCTCGCCCGCTGCTCCCCTCAGCACTGTGTTTCAGTCTGTCTGCTTGTTCTGCTCCCCACTCTATCTCTGGTGAACCCTCTCACCGCCCCACACCTCTGGCCTGCACCCCAGCTTGTATGCAAAAATAAATAAATCTTTTTAAAAAATGTTCTTTGTCAATAGACAATTCCTTAATTTTTTTTGTGAAGTCGTTGATGACTAAAGTTCTAAATATACATTTGAACAAATCTTTACATAAAGATAAGCAAAGATCTGACAGGCAATTTAATTTCATAAAAAGAAGAAAAACTTGACACATCAGACTTATATATCATTCTAAATCAGTACTTTTATATCTATAATCAGACAACATTTAATGAAGTGAAAATTCAGCCTGCATGAAACTAGTCATAATAAAATTAGACTTGGTTTGCTCTTTCATGGAGAACATATTCCAGATGTTTAAGTGATTTAAAGAAAACCCACAGTATAATGGCCCCCTTCAGTATTTTCTCGCTTAGTGCTTCCAAACTAGAATAAAATCTAATAAAATTCTGGTAGTATTTAAATAGCACATAGTATTGTTCAGAGTTAACTGTGCTTTCTGACATTTTATGATTCGAGTTTAATACTTTAAACATAAATTTCTATGTGCAATATTAAAAGTGCTAATATTTGAAATATAGTCAAATCCAATGTTACATCCATTTAAATGACATGGTACCAGGATTCATTCTGAACACAGGATGTCCCGTGAGTCATTGTTTAGGAGGTCGTGCATCTTACGTATATTTCTAGGCACAGGTAGCCTATAGCAGTGAACCATCCTTGCAGGGTGTGGAGCTGCCACCAGCACTGAGGTCAAATACCAAAGTGAAGTCTGTCGTGGGCAGACTCCTGTCTCCTTTATAGCTGCCTCTTTTCTGCCATCAGTTACCTCCTTTTCTCCATCTCCATGTACTTAGTGCCCTCATGATGATTTCCAGCTGCCTAAATTTCTCCACTGTGCACAGGAGTATTGAGATATCGCCCCAAAGTGAACCTCACACAAATTATCCCTTTACCAACTGACCTCCGCCCCCCATCAAAGCTTCCCTTATCAAATCTTAATAGAAATGTAGGCATTCCTATTAAACTGGACACAAGGCTTTCCCCCCTTAATTAATAAGACTAGTAGCAATTGTAACAGTGGCAGGAAAATAATAGTCGTAAAAATTTATAATAGATGCTCTATGTTCCAACTCAGTTAGGACCTAGAGTTCAACAGTTCATTGCAAAAGTCAAAGAATCATAAAAAGATGTTTTAAACATTTTATTTTATATTCAAATAGTCACCAGTATTTTAATGCTTGATGACATTTCTTTGAGTATAGATTCACTGATTGGAGTTCTCTTTCTCCGTACATCACACCGATGACACAAATGTCTTAATTCTAGTTCCAGTGTCTATAATGCAAAGAGTCCATCAGGAACCATGAGAAGTAGTCTCAATACAAAATTCTTCTAAATTTTTCTGGTTGATTTCATAATCCTTTACAGTTGTCTTGGCCACACCCAATTCGAAAATACACATTTTCTTTTACTTTGCCGAGCAAATTTCCAGCGTATTTAACCTGATTTTCTTGAAATAACATACTTTCTTTTTAGACATACTGCTTTGATTTAGGAAATCTTAAATTATGTAATTGCAGTAATAACTGTCAAAAATAGGTTTGAGGACATAAACACACTGACAGCTAAGGAGAATTCAAGGGCCGGCAAATACCCACAAATATTTTATATAGAGGCTGTTAGAGGCCCTAGTTAGTGTGTTTTGCAGAGGAATGAAGACTCTGGCTAATTTGGTGAGTCTTAAGTGCAGATCAGTTAAGAGAACTACTTCTATAATTGCTACATGTGAGTGAAAAAAAAAAAAGCTTGAGATCCTGTTACAATGCAGGGAGGGAAAGAGGCCAAGTGAATAAGTATTGTGATCAATTGTTAGTACTGGAACTTATTTTTAGATTCCCTTCATCCTCCGGACAAACACTGATACAGGATTAAAATCTATGTTCTTGATTTGGTGGGAGGAAATGAAAATCAAAATATTCCAATAGGAGACATTTTAACATGTACATTACGGAATCCAAAGGCAGCTGAAATCTAATCTGACTTCACCGAGATGGACGCTCAACTTAATGGCTGAAAGCCACACTGATAAAGGCAGACGATTAGCTTGCCGGGTTAATGAGCAAAGTTGTCCGATTCTGCCTGGCTATCTTGCCATCTTTGCAATGGTTTCCGTTCACAGTTCCCACATATGACATTTGTGGTTACTAGGAACATATGTTATTATCCAGAAGAGAATGGTTTCATTTTATAATCTCTGTCCTTGTCCAGGTTTCCCCGTTGACATTTAAGAAATCTGTTATCTGACCTTTCTATTAGGCAAAACAACATGACTATGGATCGTTTCCTTTTAGAGATATGAATTCATGTATATGGATTTTAACCACCTCTCTCCATGGACACTTATTCTGATTCTTTTAACCCATCTGTTTATTTATAAGGAAAGGGAATAAAAATATTTATTAGCAATCCCTATAAAACCTGCCTTTGTTTTAGACTGATGCCTACAACATTCCACTGACATGAAGTTGAATAAAGATGACTACATCAGATGATTTTTTTTCATGTGGGTAGTTGGTCAAAGAGTCTCTTTTGTTTTTCTTTGTTTTTAATTTCTATTGCTATATAATTCACATACCATAAAATTCACCCTTTCGAGGTATACAATTCAGTGGCATTTGATATGTTCTCAAGATGGTACCACTATTACTGCAGTCTAATTCCACAACATTTTATCACTCCCAAAAGAAACGCAATGAGTCTTTAATAGAATATTTTTTTCAAGTCATAAATATTATGTCTTTTACATTACTGTATATTCCCCGTAGGTTTCCCACCACCAGTTCACCCGTGAACCGTCGCCACAGTCCCCTGTGCTCCCCTCTCCTCCATTCTGAGCCCCAATCCTCCCCCTTCTCTCGCTGATTATCGCTCTTGTATTTGGTTCCCCTATATTCCTGTTATAAGTGAGACCATTCGATATTTTTCTTTTTCCTTTTGGCTTATTTCGCTGAGCATGATCCCCTCTAGGTCCATCCATGTTGCTGCGAATTGCATGTGTTTGTCTTTTTTGAATGCTGAATAGTATTCCATTGTGTATATGTACCACATCTTCTTGATCCAGTCATCTATTTTTGGGCATCTGGGTTGTTTCCATACCTTCGCTTTTAATAGAATATTTTGAATGACCACTTTAAAATACTGTAAGTTCAAAAGAGCGATTATCACAATGTCTTGTACTATCTAAGAACTACAGCAGAGTCTTAAACTCCACAGAATACCACATTTTAGTGGTGAAATATTCAGATTGATTTGGGAGGGCAATGCCATTCTTATTTATAGCGTACATATTTGGCTCCTTCTATTTTGAGTGGGGATGAACAGGAGGGTAACAGATGAGGTCAGTGTAAATAATGGTTTTATCAACATGGCGAACCATAGAAATAACACCTTCCCAGATCAAGCAAGTCACAACAGCACATATAGCCAAGTAAGTGATGCTGTCCTTGTGCACAGACATTACATTACACAAACTGTTCTAAGTGAGGAAATTTGTCCCTTAGAAATTGCTCATTGGAACATTTGGACATCATGCATCATGTTAAAGATCCATAAATGTCATCTCAATAGGGTAGGTATGATGCATGATAATATCCTCCCCATATCTGCATAGGGTTCTTCTGTTCAACAGATTGTCGTGATGCATTGCATCAGAGAATCCTGCTCTATTGCTTTAGAGACAGCCGAGAAGCCCCATGGGAGCTTTCTTTAAGTCATTGCTACAAGGACTAAAATACCAGAAGCCTAGAAAGTCATTCTTAGGACTTGACAAAATACCCTCATCTCTAAATGAATCTATTTAGGATGTCGTTGTTGCAAAATAGGAATGTCACATTTTATGATTGAGTATATTTTTTTTATTAAAAAGCGGGAGGGTGCATTTGTGGTAGTGAGATGAGCAAAATTTAGACTCTAGCTGCACTATCTTTTTCCTGTTACTTTACCAATCTAGAATTGCTTTAGAGAGATAGATAATAGAGGAGTTACAAACATGCATTCTGGAGGTAGTCAAGGTTTCTCAATTTTTACCCATAGGAATTTGGGCAGGGTTTAACATCTGCAAGTTTGCTTTCTTCTGTGCAAAATGACAGTTCTCCAACTACTAGCCCCCCAGGGCTACTATATAAGAAGAAAATCAGACCATGTGTGGACAAAGCTCATCACAGAATTAGGCACCTAACAAGTGCTCAATAAATATTAGGTATTATTATTCACCCACTAATAAATATTCATTTTAATACTATGGTAACAGAGTCAATGCCATTGACACTGCCTGCCAAACAGAATAAGAGAGTTTGTCGTCCCCATGTGTCTGTTTCTTTGCTTTAAGTGTTCTCATCTTCCAATTTGCCCTTGACTATTTCAAACAGGCACTTCGAGGAGAAATTGCGCCTCTTAAAGAGAATGTAAACCACATGAATGACCTTGCACGCCAACTCACCACGTTGGGCATTCAGCTGTCACCATATAACCTCAGCACTCTGGAAGACCTGAACACTAGATGGAAGCTTCTGCAGGTAGGCACATTATGAATGGTAGTTCCTTATTACAATGAGAGAATATACAGATAAGTCTTGTTTGTAAGGAACAATAAAAGAAATTTCTTCCTGTGATGTTCACAAAAATATTTTATGAGTGTAGGCTATTTTATTTTATTTATATTTCTATATAAATATTTTCAAACCTATTAATATTAATTTTTTAATGGCATAAAGTTAAACTTTATGATGCCTTGCAATAAACATGGAAAATAATGCTGAATCAGGATGAAAGAACTAAATTACTGGCGCGCACTTACTTTGTTTTATTATTGCTTGGATTCTTAAAACACCTTTCCCTTTAGAATCTCAATTTAAACAGAAGTCAATGGTAAAACACTTCCTTAAATCCTTAAAAAAGAACATCCTATTACAAAGACATGCAGAAGTCTTTCGTACGTTTGCATAGGAAACACAGAATATACGTGTGCTCGATCACAGTTACTGTCTGTGGGACCGTGGGCAAGTTGTTTAAGCTTTCTATGCCTCCACCTTTCATCAAAAGAAAATTGG
>PVIJ01005460.1:24317-103547 GCA_004024925.1 Scalopus aquaticus
GCGGCGACGCGAGTTCGACGCCCGGCCGGGGAGAATCCCACATGGTGCGGCAGACCTCTCCTGCCTCGCCCGCTGCTCCCCTCAGCAGTGTATTTCTGATCTGCCTGTTCTGCTACCCGCTCTGTCTCTGGTGAACCCTCTCGCCCCCCCACGCCTCTGGCCTGTACCCCAACTTGTATGTATAAATAAAAAATAAAAATCTTTAAAAAAAAAAAAATTGGGATATGAAAAATCTCTAAAATATTGGTTTATTGTTAAGGTGAGTAAATTAAAATCTATGGAAAGGGTCTGGAGCAGTACTAGCCACATAGTAAATGCTATCTAAGTTCTAGCTGTTGGTGCTGTTGCACATATAGGAATAGTTATTATTCTAGCATACAGGATATGATATCAGACTTAGTGAGTGACCTTAAAGTCATTTCACTTTTCTAATTGTCAGTTTCCTCATCTCTAACATGCTTGCTCTAATGTTAAATAAACTAATTCTTGTAGGGCTATTACAACAGTACCTCGTTCGTAATAAGAACTCAGAAACTGTTTGTAGTGGTCGAGACCATGTGTGTACATGTTCCCTATGCAAAGAACAATCCTTTATGCCCTAAAACTGGTTTAACCACAAAGTTATTGCATTGTTTTCTCTCCTTTTTCCAATTTTATAAGATATAGAGAGTGTGTGCCTGGGAACCAAGAGGAAATAGGGTTTAAAAATATTTGCTTTCAATGTTTAAATAAGAAAAAAATTGATAAGCCAGATTACTTTTCCTATTGGCAGTCCATTTAGGGGTTGATTGAAAGTTCTGCTAAAGGATTGCTTGATATTTAATAAAACACAAGTTCCAAATTCAAGACCTCTTGAGAGCTCATATAATTTAATTTTTGTTGTGATGGATAGACTTGAAATATTTGTATGATAGACTGTTAGAAGCGCATTGACTAAAGCAAGGCAGTATAGTTAAGTGATTATATGCCTTTCTGTGTCTATTTGCTCTATAGTGGTTAAGTACTATTAAAATCTTACCTGTTTCATCTTTAGTATTTCATTTTAAGCATAAATAAGGAAAGTAGTAAATGTCCAAGGAAAACCAAGGGCCACATTTGTTCCATTCAAGCACTCTTGAACTAAATCTTGAAATTTCTTTTATAGAGCTGAATGCTATACTTGCTTTCAGAAATATGGTACACTTGTGACAGTGGCATGTGTCACTCATTTGCATGTGTCACAAATGAGGTCAAAGGATTATGACTGATAGGAAAAGTTTAATAAAAAATCAATGCTAAGTGAGCCATTCTAGTTGCACTATTTATGTAGATGTAAATATGAGACCATGTTAAGAGCTTGTTACCTGATCCTTAAAATGAATAAGGACTTGGTTAAAAGAACAGGGAAGCACATGCAAGGAGACAGGATGATGTAATAAAAAGAAGACTGGAGTGAATATTAGATCTAACTTCAAATTCAAGTTCAGCTATTATCTGACCATGTTATCTCGGGAAAGCCATTTCATCTCTCTCAGCTTCACTTCCCTCATAAGTAAAATAAGACATTCCATTTTGTCTAAGGTCATATCCAGTTCAATCCTGTGATTCCGTGTCTGGCTAGCTAGGGGAGATAAACATACAACAAAACTTAGTTTAGAATCACTGGAGTTGCCTCCTCCATTCATCATACAGATGTAACTTTTTGTAAATGTGTTTCCCCTTCTATCACACTAACTTATAAACCCCTCACCTCCACACCCACACACATACAGCCTTCTCATTTTAAGCAGTTCAGTTTGTGCTATATGCTTGTGTTGTGGCAAATTTCACATGTTGCTATTTTTGAACATGACCTTGAGGGTATGCTTAAAAGGTGCTTTTAGCAGAAAGCTGAGAAATCCAAGGTTTTGTTTTGCACATAGCTAAATCACATTGATTCCATTCTTTTATCTGACCACAATTCTGATCACTCTGCTGTCTTATAAATGCAAGTCCTTGCTCAGAAAGTGAATAAAGCAAGAAATGAGGTTCACATCGAACAACATTATCCCAGTTACTGGAAGAGCAACTCACATGGCCTATCGAGGCATTTTGCATTTGCCCAGGTACTTTGGAGGGCAGTTTGAGCCCACCAGCCTTATGACATCATATTTCTATAAAAATAAAGAATTTAGTCTCTTAAAGTTCTATGTTAGTTTCTAAAATTATGATAAAGAAAAGACAAGTACAACTTCATCTTTGCTTTTACGTCTGCTAAGACAAAGAAAAATCAAGAAAGAGCGTTGGAGTAGTGAGAAGGCAGATATACTTAAGGAAAAAAGTCTTAAATTTGGGCCAAAGAGTATAAGAAAAGAGAGAGTTATGTACCGCCACGCTAGGTCTCCTTGATATCACGACAGCCTGGGTTTAATTTCATGATCCTTTAGTTCAGATTTTAAAATAAAGCCATGCTGGTGTTGTTGCTGTCTGTAGGATCAGTCGAAGTGATAGAAAACAAAATTATATCCATAGGAACATCAAGCGCAGAATAAGACCCAGACATGATTTATTTGTACATGGACATGGAGTGTATAGAGAGTTCTGAGTTTATTTTGAATCCACAGATTAAAAGTATGGAGACGTTGGTTTCCCTGTTTGAAACTCTCCATGGGTATAAAATCCTATTTTCTCTCTCAGAGTGGGCACCTTCGTATGGATGTTTTACTAGACCATCTGACAATATGTATTTTTGGTGTAGGACACCATCATCTCTTGGAGTTGCATACAGTTTTCATGGACATTTTTTTTTCATTTAATCCTCATAGCATTTTGATTAAATATTATCACTATTGCCTTTTAGAAGTAAGGAAACAAGTTGCCACATTGTCTCTTCAGAAATATTAAGTGACACAATCACAGTCACACAGCTTGTGTCAGGCAAGATGTTGCTTCCTCTCTTCAAAGTCCTTTAAACTATGGACTTAGTAAAGTCAAGTTAACAGCATTAAAGCTATTCTGGGCAACATGGGTGTGAAATCCTTAACTTTCTATCAGACTCACCCCCTCCCCTTTTATAATGATTCTCAGGGATATTAACTTTGAAAACTTCCTTTTACAAACCAATGGATTAATTGGCCCAGTTCAGTGTAGCCCTTAAAATCACATCTCTAGTTTCAATTGTAAAATTATAAAGCATTATATTTCTCATTGCCTTTAGAACTCAGCAGTTATACTAAAGTCAACCAAAAATTATTTGGTTAAATAAATAGTGGAGCCAATGCTAATATTTGATCCAGTAGAAATGAGTATTCAAACCAAATGGGAAGAAAGTTGAACTGATGTTAAACCTTTCTAAATTTGAAGCAGTACACACACGTTTAGTGGGGTAGCCGTACTCTTTACTCACCAAGCACAAGTACTATAGGGAATGTTCTACTTTAGGGAAGTACTGGGGAATGTTCTAACCCTTCTCTACATCCTGAGTAAATCCATGAATAGCAACCAAAGCTGCAAAGGCACTTGAATGTAAAGACTACATGCTTATTGACTCTAGGACGTATGAAATTATATCACTTGGAAAATATTGAATATGAAGACATTTCCAGGCGTGACATTCTTGAAATGTGTTTAAGGACAGTATTATGAATTATGCATGTTTTTAAAGGTTCCCTAAGAGCCTTCCAAAGTCAAGCAGACAGTTACATACTCCATCTTTGTATCTCCGTGGCAACTTTCTATCACAGGGATCCAGACCCCATCTTCTGCACACCCCCACCCTTTTTTTTATTCAATCAGTGCTGATTAAACATGCACAGTGTTAATTCTCCTATCTGTTCCAAGGGCATGCTGACCAAAAGCCCCTTTACTGCTTACACCATCTTAAAGTTTCATAGATGGATTTTCTTTTATTACTTTATACTGACCCACCCTCTCTCCCTTTCTTTGTGTTATTAACTACACACACACACACACACACACACACACACACACACATATAACTGTATAACTATATATATATATACACATATATATGCTATTATAACACTAGTTTTATAAAAGAAGTACCTTTTCAGTTCTTTCAGTTATAATGATTCATCAGTAATTTCTGAATAGGATTTTAGTCTACAAATTAGTTTAGTAAGATTTGAAGAAGGAAAAAGGATCATAGTTGGCCAATAGAAACTTTTGCTTGGCTTTGTTTTTAAAACACTAAACAACATTTTTAATTTAAAACAATAAAAATTCCAACAAAGTAGCTATGTTCTTATGTTTTCTAAGCAGCCCTCACTTGCTCTCTTTCTGTCTCCCCCCTCCCCCCACCTCTCCCTCTCCCTCCTTCCCTCTTCTTCTCCCTCTCCCTCCTGCCCTCCTTCTCTCTCAGTCCCACCCTCCCCCACCCCATGTGTGTTCAAGCATGTGGGTGTCCTTATCACTGAGCACAGAATTTTAAACATTTTCCTCCCGCTCTACTTTTTTTTTTTTTTTGAAAATCCTGTACTTATCACTTTGCTATGGATCCCTTCTAGGCAGACAAACTAGGTGAGCTTTGCCATCCACTATTACAAATACTGTGGCTGTACCCCTAAGTGAGGGTGAGGAGAGGACTGTCTCTTCAGTTTTGCTAAGGGTTGGTTCCAGTGATATCTGTTCTCCTTTGGCTTTTCCTTTAATAAGACTGAAACTGATACTGCTTGTGGTAGACCAGACAACTCAGGAAAATGATGACTCTGAAGTCATCTCCATGAAAATATGTTTTCTTATATCAGTAGTTTTAGAATGTGAATGAGCACCAGAATCAAGTGGGAAACTTATTAAAACACAGATCACTGGGCCCCACCTATCTCATTTCTGATTTACTAGGTCTGGAGTGGGCAATTTGGCATCTGTAGCAAGTTCCCAAGAGAGGCTGATGTTGCTGTCCCATGGAACGCTCTTAGAGAATCACTGTCCTATATTAAGCACTTGCTGAATACAGCCAGGTTTTATATATATATATTCAAAATGTCCGAAGGGAGCCTGCTGCTTCAAGTTTGTTTCTTTTTATTTTCTTAATGAGTGTCCTAGAAAGTGTTAAATTACGTATGTGGCTCTCATCATACTTTTGTTGAGCAGTACTGGTAGAGTACATAGTTCTCAAAACCTTGCATGGATCAGATTCACCTGCGAAGCTTGTAAAAGTATCCCCGAAATTCAGTAGGTAATGGATGAAACCTGGAATTCTCCATTTCTATCAAACTCCTGGGAATGAGCTCCCAAGATTTGGATCATAGACTTTTACAGAGATGTCTGCAAATTTATTTTCATAGTAAGTGTTGTCTGTAGCTTGAATATGACATCATCATGCCTTTATGCCACTATTTCTCATATGTAAACGCAGTTATGTTACTAAAGTCCTCCAGGTTTTATCAGCTGGTCACTTTCTATTAACAAATGTTAAGTTATACTTCTATACTGTGGGGGGGGCCTCCAATTTTTAGTGTGTTAATAAGGTATGTCAGAATTGAACAGATTGAAAGCCACTATCCAAAAATACTGTAGTAATGTAGGAAAAAAATATCCGACACATTCCAGGCTATAGGGAGCTCTTAAAAAAGATTTCAACTCTAACCTGTAATTTGATGTGCCCACTAGCAGGCGGTTTGAGAAGCTGAAGTAAAGGAAATGAAAAGAACAAAGAGGATAAAAGAATGTGTTTGTTTTAGAAAAGGTTAGGTCACAGAAGGATTTGTTGATATTAGGAATAGAATGACCCGTGAAAAAAGGACAATTAAGTTCTAGGAAAACACCTTTTCAGTAAGGAGAGAACAATCATTTATGCTTTACTTCATCTCTGTTAAAAATAGAAGAAAATAAAAAGGAAGTGAACAGGGCCCTTTTAAGGATTTGCAGGAGGAAAGCATAAATCTCAGTGCCGGGCAGTGATAGCCTTTGGCGCACTGTAGGTCAAAGTACACTGTCAAGCTCAGGGACGTTTTCCTCAGTTAATGTGGCTTCCAGTGTTTTACAGCTAATTGCACTTTATTCAAGAGGAATTGCCCAGGTAACCTTGAAAGTAACCTGGCCAGATGTTGAATTTGTTCTGTTCCCTCCTAGAACAGTCTCATTTTCAAAGACATTCTCTATTTAAAAAAAAAATAAAAGGCGCCTGGCGGGAGAGGGGGAGGGGCAAGCACAAAGTGGGGCAGGAGCACAATGGACTATGGTGGGGACTATGGGTGCTTGGGTGCTGGGATCACTATGGTAACATCACCAGAAGGTGAGGATCCTATTCTTCCAAAATACCAACAGCAACGTAAACCAACGCTACCTCAATATAAATGAATTAATTTTAAAAATAAATAAATGGCATCAGGATGTGTGGAATGATAGGGAGACAGTAAGTGATGTAGGGAGTGTGACCCAAAATTTTCATGAGAAACAGAATGAGAACGACGACAGCAGGAGTTCAGCGAAATATCTGCGAGTTAAAGAGAAGGAAAGGCCTGTCAGTTTTTTCGGACATTTTCTAAGTGAACCAAAATCATCATGAAGTAGTAATTAGGTTACCTGATTGCTTGATCTGTATGCACTCCATAATCTCTCATTTGTTCTAATCAGGAACTATTTTTGTTAATTCTGAGGCTAGCTGCTATGGCAATCCATATAAGTGTTTCATTATTACTGTTTTTTGAAATGGAATGTGTTCCTGTTAAGTGTGTTTAAAGAGCAATTTTGTATATGTGTGTATTTATTTTAGTTTCCTGATAGCTCTAATTCCTTTTTAGAAATACACATGTAATCGTGGGCATTAAAAAATGTCATAAATGCTCACGTTTTTCTTTTCCTTCTCCCTTTTTCTGCCACTGACCTTTGCCCTTCCCTGAAATGTCTCACTGTTTGATTCTTTCTTCTGCTAAGTGTCCCCCCCCCAGCCTGCCCTCTCTGCTCGGCTGCCGCCTGTCCCCCCCCTTTCTTCTGCATTTGTTTGCCCGGGTTGTTTTCTTCTTTGCTTTTCCCACTGTCCCACTGCGTGTGAAACACTCCGCCAGCAGCTGCTAACATTTCCCATGCTACGTCATGCACAACATTCAAAGAGCTGCTGTTCTCACATTCCCACCAGAAAGACACCCCCGCTCCTCCTTCCCCGCACATTCCGCTAGAAATAACCCCCTTTCAGACCATATGAAAAGCTGAATGTTAAAGCCAGCTCTGGAAGGACTGGAATCTAGCTTCTGAAATTCAGACTTGCAATTTTTTTTTCAGACATGCTATTTTTAAAGGTCAGTACCACTAAGTGAATTTTAAATTATTATAGTATGTCTTAACATGTCTTTAGGTTTATAAATTCTATAATGTCCTTAAAATTGTGATCATTATGATATGAATCCTCCCCTCAATTAATATATTCACTCATTTCAAAGGCTGACATGTAGATAGAAGATGTAATAAATCAGAAGATGATTATGTTAGAAATAGATTTTGCATGGGCCATGCTTGATTTGGCCGATGCAGTTGCACAATCTAGATTTGAGAACAATTGATATTTTTAGTGAATATTATGCATTACTGTAATTAATAAGGGGCACTTATCTAGCACTTACTGCGTGCCATTCACTATTCTAAGCACTTTTACGTGTACTGGTGCTTTTAAGCCCTACAATCACCCTTTGAGATGATACCATATTTTTCCTCACAGAAGTAGTGAGAGAGCCAGAATTTGAACCCAGGCTTGACTGGGGAATCTGTCAGAGCCACTAACTATACAATTCCATGTGTCTAATATAAAGTTAGATGGATAGAACAGTTTGTTTTTCTCATTTACAATTAAGGTCTTTAAGCAAAATGAACAACTCCCCTCTCCCAAATTTTTAATTTGTTAGGACTCAGCTGCAGCAAGAGTAGGAAGTATAGTTTAAAATGGTATGATTATATGAAACAAAGACCACAATCTAAGGAAGATCATGTTTCACCAGGAAACTGAACTATTCAGAGTGAAATTGAGAATCTCTCTTCTGTAGGACCAGAAGGGCTTTATGCCTCCTGAAGTGAGCAGAAAGATTCCTTCATTCACTTGTCAATTCAGTAAATATCTTTCTGATACCTACTTTCTGCCAAACTCTGTTAGATAGTAGGAATGGAGTTATGGGAAAACCAGATGTAGTCTCCATCTTCATGGAGGGGTGATAGTTTCTTGAAAGAAAATGCATTAATTAAAAAAAAATCAGGCCTCCCTGGTGGCACAGGCTTTAAGTCTCAGCACTATGAAGCTATTGGCAGCCACTGCAGCAAGAGTTTGATCCCCGGCCAGGGAGCTAACCCACATGACACAGCAGACCTCTCCTGTCTCACCCTCTGCTCCCCTCTGCAGTGCATTTCAGTAGGTCTGCCTGTTCTCCCCACTCCGTCTCTCACCCCCTGAATCCTCTCACCCCCTGCATCTCTGGCCTACACCCCAGCTCTTGTATGCATAAATACAATAAATCTTTAAAAAAAAAGTCCCTCATGGGACTAATTACATATGGTGGTGACATGAGAGGGAGTATAGGACATGTAGTGAGGACTTAAGCTTTTATGTGTTGCACATAAATGTGTGTGTGTGTTATGGTAATGGTGGGAAATAAGGAAGGCAACACAGAGAAAGTGATCTTCCAGCCAAAACCTGAAGGATTAGGACAAGTTAACTGAGTCACTTCACTTGTCATCGTTAGCTTTTATTTGAAAAGGCCTGAAGCTTGGGACTCACAAACTAAATAGAGTAGTAAAATTCCAGTATGTAAATTTAATAACTAGGAATCATTTGAAATAATGAACTGCAGAGTTAATATGTAATTAAATCACATCTCTATCACAAATAACATTCTTTTTGCTTTCTTTTCAGTACACATGAAAATCTATAGTTGTGTTTGTTGACTTAAGTATTAAAAGTCTCTTCCCCCCACCGCATTATCAACTCCATGGGGCAGAGCCCTGAAATGCCATAGCTACTGACACTTGACAGTATCTGTTACATAGTAGGCGTTCAATATATATTTATTGAATTGCTAAATGCGTGGAATTAAGCAAAAATGTTATAAAAAAACTGTAAAAATAAGTGGAAAATTATACCACAGTGGAAAAGTGAGAAAACGAAATTATCATTTCTGAAGAAACATTGTTCATATCTAGACCTGTGGATTCATAAGGTTAACCAACCCTTCAATTATTTTTTAAATTACAAAATCAAAAATACTTGTTGAAAAATTAAATATACATCTTGGTTCACTCATATCCTCCACATCAAAAATCTATGTGCTGTGCATGCTACAGAATATACTTAATGTTATGTTTTGGAGAAATAAAGAGATAAAATAGGTTCACTTCTCTTTATAAAAGCTTTCTTGAAGTATAATTAAAACATACATTTTGAAAATGCAAGTGCAAAGTAGTGAACATATCTATAGCCCCAAAACTTTCCTACTTTTCTATTTTCTATCACTGTAGGTGAATTTCCATTTTCTGTTTTTCCATAAATGGGATGTAAAGTATATACTCTTTCACTTCTTCCATTTTAATCAGCATAATTATCTTGAAATTTACCTACGTTGTTATGTGTATCAACAGTTGTCCCTATTTGGGGTTGAGTGATATTATATGAAAATATTCCAATTTGTTTATTCATTATTCTTTTAACGGACTCTGGAGGTGTTTCCAGTTTGAGGCTATTACAAATAAAGCTGCTATGAACATTTATGTGGAAGTCTTTGAATGAAGTTATGTTTTCAGTTTTCTTGAGTAAATGTCTAAGAGAGTGATAGGTAAATCATATGATAGGTATGTGTTTAATTTACTAAGAAACTGCCAGACTGGTTTCCAAAGTAGTTGTACCATTTTACAATCCTACCAGCAGCATATGAAAGTTCCAGTTCCTTCATATTTGCCCTAAAGTGTGGTATAGTCAATATTTAAAATTTTTCTCTTTTCAGTAGGTATAGGCATATGGCAATAATTCATTATGGTTTTCATTTGCATATCTCTAGTGACTAATAATGTATCCGTTCCAGCTTTCTTATGATTAGTGCTGGCATGGTACAACTTACCTCATGCTTTTACTTTTAGCCTATTTGTGTCTTTATATTCAATGTGCATTTTTTGTAGAGAGTATATTTTTGGATTTGGTTTTTAGCAGTTCAATCTAACCATCTCTTTTAATAGGGGATATTTAGACCACTTATATTTAATGTGATTATTGATATTAAATCTATCAAGCTATTTGTTTTTGTTTTAACCTGTCTGTTCTTTGTTCACTTGTTTCTCTTTTTCTGTCTCATTAATTGGAATTTATGAATCCACTCTGTCGCCTATGCTGACATATTAATTATAACTTTGTTATTTTAGTGACTGCTGTAGGGTTTATAGTATACATCTTTTCATTTATCACAATGTAACTTCAAGTGCTGTTAGCCATTTCACTTAGGTACTTAAAACCTTTCAATAGTATGTTTCTCCCTTTCCAAACCGCGTGCTGTTGTTTGATCCTTTGCGGCCTTTTTAAGATTAGGTGGAATTAAACTGAAACTCAGCGTTTGTCTGTTATTCCCACCACAGAGGCAAGACACTTCTTTGGGTTCTCCAGAGATCCTGAATCATGAGGTTTTCTCTCTGACTGGTGAGAAATGGGCACTGCTCCCAGCAGGGAGCACATGAGTGCTGGACTCATCACCTCTAATCCTCCCTGGTGACTCTTTCCCAGCTCCCATAGTTTACTCTCGTGTGCCAGTCAGCACTGGGCTGAGCCCTCGAGGGAGAACCTCTATAGTTCTCCAGGTTTTCTCTGTGCAGTTCTCTCCTCTCTGGGCTTCTGCCCTATGAACTCTAGCTACCTTTGTTTGCCCAGATCCTTGCTTCCATCTTCAAAACTCAGGGAGTCAGCCAGGAGCCTATTGGGTTTGTCTTACCTGTGTGGTAGACTGGAAACTCTCTTAAGGTAGTAAGGTAGGGCAAGCCTAGGTTTACCTCATGTGTTTCCCATTTCTCAGGGGTCACGATTCTTCCTTGCCTAATGTCCAGTGTCTTACACAAAATATATGATCACCTGTATTTTTTCCATCTTTTGGTTATTTCAAGAGAGGGTAAATTTGTTCCTTGAGGGTATCTTGTTCCATAGCAAAGGTCCTAATACAGCTTTTGAAGTAGATTTTTTTCCCTTGATTTCGAGATCATATGCAAAGAAGGGTGGAGGAAAACAGGTGATTAGCTGATAATGTACAAGCCTCCTGACACAGAGTTACTGTTCATCACTGATCAATGCTACACATATTTTGTTTTCTTTCTCAGTAGCAGTAGCTGTTTTGCACTGATTCCCTTATACTTTGTGTCCAGTTGTATTTAGGGCCTTGACTTTGCAATCAAGTTGGCTGCACCTCAGTCTATATCTAAGAAATCTGCTCAGGACCCAGGCTGTGTAGCCAGTTGCTCCAAGCATAAATTAGCCAAGAGTTCAAGTGCTACATTTACTTTTAAAATGGTTGAATATGTCAGTGTGTTCCTTTCTTTAAAAAGATCGACTTTAAATTACTGAATATTTTAATATTCTTAACTTTACACTTCAGCAATCATTCTTTAACAGGTTCTATTTAATTATTTTAAATATGATATCACTTAATGGAAAATGTGCTATATCATGCATGCTTTTTCTTTGGGGAAAAAGTCTGCTTATGTTGTTCCCACCCATCAATTAAAAAAATTTTAGTTCAGAAGTCCATCCCTTGATTTTACAGACATCACATGATAAGTCAGAGTTCACACAGCTAGTTAATAATGGAGCCAGAACCAAAAACTTGCTCTATATTCTTCTCACATACCCTTTCTTTTTTTCTCTAAAAAGGACATTCTTCTCTTTAAGCATTCTATATTCTAAAACAGATTATAAAAGGAACTACTTACCCAGATCTCACCAGCCTTCCCAGGTCCCTGTGAAACAATGAGATGAAGTTTGGGAACACTTCAGAAGTATTAAATGCTATAAAATTCAATTTTTATTAGTAGTAGTTCATCTCTATAAAACCTTTGTAAACTTTTTCACTTTTCGGAACTTCATTATGCATCTGTTCTTCCTTTATAAAAAGAATTCATCCTTTCTGCCCTGCTGGTTTGTAAAAAGAAAAGCTCTCTTTTTTTTCTGAAACCTATTGATATTTTATAGTATTATATATCAGGTAACTTCCCACTAAATACATGTAGAACTAAATTGAATCAAATTTCTTTTTGGACATGTGGGGAAGAAGCTATTCTAATTGTCAAAAATAAAAGGTACCTTTAAAGATTGGGCATGGTAGTCCTAACTATTCTGTATTTGCAGTGCAATTGTTTTAATGTGTCATATGCTTAGCAGATGCATCATATCTATGCATCTGCACCTCTGTTAAAACTGAACTGACTTCCAGGTTAATAAAATAATTTCTAACAACAGCTGTACTGGCAGGAAAAAAAGAGGAGGGTGTAGCCATGAAATTCAGTTGTTTTTGTTTTTCTTGCCCTGCTATTTTTTTTTGCATTCCTCTCCTCTGAGTTATAGCTTATGTGTGTGTGTGTGTGTGTGTGTGTGTGTGTGTGTATAATCTCAGTTTGACTTAGTCTCTCTAAATAATCACGTCTGTTTCCATCAATAATTATTTACTTAACTACCTCTCAATGTGCTTTCTTATTATAACACAGAACACTCAAATATGGGTGGATTATTTGTGGCACTTAGGAAATACAAAAGATTTTCAGTTCCTACAAATGAGTCAGGACCCCCAATTCTCAGGCATAGCTTTCCCATGAAACTTTAGGGGCAATGATGTTATCCATAGGGCCACAGCTCTGGAGCTACACGTGGGATTCTAACCTCAGTCTCTTTGAACTGAGTCTGTTCTTCATCAAGTGTCTCAATCTATTTCTGTGCCATACATGGAATTTACCTTTCAGAATCACCTTTCCTCTTTCTGAATACTACCAGTTACCTGTCTGCTGAGTGCACTCTGCTAAGCTCTCTTCTTCTCCGTGGGCGGTGGCCTCTTCGCTGCGGGACAAATTTGATGCTGATCTTGGCCGCTGTGGTGTCTTTTCCACCCTTCTGTGCTCCCACACCAGGCCTGAGTGTTCTCTGCTGGTAGGCAGGGGCTGTCTCTGGGAAAGTGGGACAAGTTGTCCTCTGTTAGGCAGTCCTCAGAGGAGTTTTAATCCCCAGGGTCCTGTGGAGACGTTATTATTTCCTTTCCCCAATCTACTCCCTCGATTCTGTGCACGTACACCCTTCTCCTTGGCTGGCAGATTCTGGCTTGTTCTGGGGCTCCCTTCTCCAGGGCACCATGAGTTTCAAGTAGGCCTCGACTAGGGAATGAGTAGTGATAGCCGAGAGCTATTGCGTTATCTGGTAGTCCCAGGCTCCTTGCTGGGGAAGGGACGTAGGATTTTCTGCCATCGCAGGCAATAAAATGCGAAGGGAAGTGTTCTAGAGGAGCGCCCAAGAAAGGGTTTCCTCACTCAGAAAACTAAACCAGTATTGTTTTTCTTCTGGCTACTATGCCTAGAGTGCTGTACCCCAGATATCTACGTAACTGAGTGCTGTACCTAGAGTGCTGTACCCCAGATATCTACGTAACTGTCACTCCCTTCAAGACTAGCTCCGATCACAAGTCCTTAAGGAAGCCGCCTTGAAAATTGCCCACCCTATTTAAGGAGTGACCTGCCCGACCTCTCCATCCTGGGGCACCTCAAGCCAATCCCCCCTGACCCTGCTAGGGTAGTTCTACAGATGTGTATCCCCTTCCCGTGTTTATCATGCCTCTGGTACACCTTGTGTAGTCCCTGCCACACTGAACCTGGGCCGTCCCTGTACAACAAACTGGAGGCAACAGAAATGACGTGGCTAGATCAGAAGTAGTCTGGTAACTTCTGCCTGACTCTTTGAAACACTCTGGGGGGGAAGAGGGAGAGGGTGGAAATAAGCTGCTGTGCAAGAAGTCTGACTAGTCTAAGGCCATTATACTGTGAGGAATGCTAAGATGGCCACATGGTGAAGCTTCCAGACAGAAATGCATAGCCAGCTCCCAGTTGTTACAGCCATGCCATTTGACTGAAAAACCTGTCTGGGATATCTACCCCAGCCGAACCTTCAGCTCACTCCAGCTGCCATCTGACTACAAACACATGAAAGAGCCCAAACAGCAGAGTCAGCTCACAGAACCAGGGGCAATCATGATCAAGTTTTGTTTCAAGGCACGAAGTTTTAGGGTATGTTATGCAGCCATAGTGACATCTGCTCTGTTTTTCTTCTTTCCATAACCCTCGTGACATACCATGGAATTAACGTTTTTAATATTTTTTCCCATTTTCTTTCTGCTGCCATGAAAAGTAAACTTCATGAGGCCAGCACGCTTGTCTGTTTGGTTAGCTCATGTACCCAAAGCCCCTAAGAACAGTTCATAGCATGGTGACTATCTGAGGAATGAGTGAACGAACCAGATTTTCAGCAGCCATGTTGTGATTATGCGATGAATTCGCCGAAGAATAGCAGAGTAGGAAAATGGGGAAAACCTGAATCCTAAGAATGCCATGGCGCATCTGACTTATTGCAGCATCCTTGCCTCTTCACTCCTTGACTATTCCAGCCATTTTGTGTTGGGTTTCCTATTATTACCTACAGCAGAAAACATCCCATCTGGCACATGGTCTTCCAGATCATTCTAGGATAGCCATAGGACTCACACATAACTGAACCAGAGCATGACTCCTAGTTCTCACACCATGATGTTCTCAATCCACTCTTGCCCTTGCATACCCATCCTTTCCTACTGTGCACCTGCTTTATGATACATTCTTTCCTGTGATCTCCCAAGAAACCTTCTTGATCTCCCTGCAGTAGCTGTCTGGAGCACCGTCTCGTAGAGGTGACTGCGATATACTTCTGGATATGTAACGTGCGAAGTAGCAACAGTCCCAATGAGATACGCTGCCATTCCACTAATTCACCCCACTCATCTGAATTTCTCAGACTTAAGCTGGGCTCACCGTCGCTCAAGCTGGACCCCTTACCACGTAACTGAAAGTGAACATTATTCATTAGCTTCCTACTTGCAATGAATTCTGTAAAACCTGCAAAACAAACAAGTAAATCAAGTCACTCTTTGGTTAATGCTCTGATCTGGAAATCACTTTTGCCTGAAATTCAGTTCAGTGTCTTTTTAAGTGACTACATTGTGCTAGACACTGCACTTGACAGTAGAGACAGAGATGTTCGTGATATAAACCTTCTTCGAGGATGATGGATACACGAACAACAAATGTCATAAGGCCTCCACTAGAGATTTGAGAGAAAAATGTGATACTGACATGCAGAAGACTTAGTGATTACTTTTGCCCCGGGGACGACATTTGCGCGTAGTCTGGAGCAGTGAGTAATGTTGCAAAATAGAAAGCAGAGTGGAGGAAAAAATGAGAGTAGTTGCTAGGAAAAAAGGGATCGCATAGGCCAAGGTCTCGCGGTCTGGGGCAATCTGTCATAGTCTCAGGTAGTATTAGAAGTCTGGAATAAGGTATCCGTGTATGTGGTGTGGTAGGGAGCAGAGTGAAATAAGTAATGTCAGAGCAAATGGAGTACATGTATATAATTAGGGGGAAGGGACATAATTCAATAATTTCTTCAATCCTCCTTTTGACTTCTTCCATTTATCATAAGCAAATTCTATTACACTAAGATTATCTTTGCCTTTTAGCCCAAATAAACAAGGGACAGAAAGTCTTTTCATGTAAAATATTCAACCTGAAAGAACATTGATGACTTCGGACCATTGAATGTTTAATATTGTAGAGTTCTAAATTATTTCTCTTTGGATGAACAGAATTTTTTGCAGGTGTTGAAAATATATGTTTAGTTTTTAAGACTAATTGCTCCTGCTTTGGTGTCATCTCTTGGACATTGGCAGGTCAAGTTCAGCGGTTAGGAATCTGGCCTCGGAGAATGTAGCCTAAGAGTTAAGGAATGCACGATTTCTCCTGTAATTACTTGAAAGGGGTTCTGAAATACTGGTAGGGTTGATGGGGCCCCCAGATAGTGGGGGTCAAGAATGTCTAAGAGCTCAGGAATTCAGACTGGAGTTGCAGTGGGGAGCAATGTAAACAGGTTCTGAATATAAAAGATCCGGAAGTCAGAGTTGGCAATTCAGTCAAGAAACCACCATCTTAGAAATGTCGACCTCACTTTAAGTCCCAGGCTCTCCAAACTAGGACTTTCAAAATACACTTCCAAAGGCAGGAGCTAGTGTCTATTTACCTGTGTGGTTCAGAAGCTGCAAGCAGCTGGAACAGGGGATTGCAGAGGGTAAGAATGCAGCCAGTAACAGAATGTCCGACTCAAACAAATATTGAAAAACAGTATTTGTTTTTTCCAAGCTTTTCTGGTGAGAATCACCAGGAACCACTTGATTAAATGTCTGACTCCCAAGCTCCTTCACTGGTGAGTCTAATTCAGTAGGTTAGAGAATCTGTTTTTAACATGCACCCCAATGTAATCTGCCCAGTTTGGAAAACACTAATAGATACTATCCAACACAGAGGGTTCCAAACTTCAGCATGCGTCAGAGTCACCCGGGGTGGAGGTGGGGGTGGAGTCCTTGTTAAACTACCAGGGGCCTAGAATAAGATGTGAGATTCTACCCAGCGCGTAGGTTCCCAGGTGATACTGATGCTACTGTGATCAGGACACACTTCAGAACCACCTATCCAACAGCCAGCTCCACCAGGCCTCAGATCTGCAGCAGCTGAACTATATTAAGGCCAGATCAGCTTTCTGGGACTCTCGGCTTTCTCCTCAGTGTCCCAAGATGGCTCCCACTGCACCAAGCAACAGATCCACCGACAGCGGTAGCCAAGGTAGGAAGGAAATAAGGATAACTTGGGGTGTATCTGTGTATTTTCACATTTGTGTTGGAGAAGAATTTCTCAGAAACTCCCTAGCAGATTTTCCTGGGTCAGCCTGGGTTTCCTGGGAGAGCTAAATCTCGCTTCACTCCTTTAAGTCAATCACTGGCTACCAGGAATGGAATTACTGTGATTAGTTTAATTTTCTGAACTTTTATACTGAGTTTTTTTATTGTGTGCTGCTGCCCCTTGCGACATCGAAATTCATGAAAATTCAGAGAGGTGGATATTAAGGACTGACAAAAGTGTGTATAGTATGGTGCGTGTTATAGGGCTCAGCTTTTTTTACAGCCTTCACATTTAACTCCTTTAATATTCATGGGTTCATGAAAAATGGTATGCAAAACCTTCCAAAGATTCGTTTTATTACAAAAAGGACCAGACTTTCTGTGGTCTGAAAGAAGTTGTACTTGAAGATACTCGAATCAGTAAGGGGTCATGTTGAGCATTTTGCGGACACAGTTGTTTCAAATCTGCAGCTGCTGGGGACCCTTCCTGGTGATCCTCCAGCCCAGGTTGCTGAACCACTTTCCTTACACCGGCAGCGCTGGAGGAAGCAGCCATAGTCCATGAGAGCCGGGCCAATTTGTCTAATTTTTTTAAGTAACATTGCATTATAATATATGTTTCAGGTGTGCAACATTAAGAATCCAGTCCAATTCTATCCTTCAAGTCTTTTTTTCCCCTCAATTTACTGGTCGCCTTCCCCCTTCCCTTGGACTAGATTTGAATTCCTTCCCCCAAACTAGGTCCATTGATGGCCACATCTGAACATAATCGAGATTCATTATCAAGGAATGAGAAGGGAATAGCTGTTAGGTAGGCAAAGAGCTGGTATGTCACCGATGCGTTCTGATACTAGTGTGATTATCATTAGGTTCACATTAAAAATATTAATACAGAGCCTGCTAAATAATACACAGTATTAGTTTTGTCATTACCATTTGCAACAGATTCACAAAGAATCTGGCCCAGGATCCTGGGGGGAAAGTGCCTTTTCAAATCTCACCTGATACACATAGTCATCTTGCTTTTATTATACCTGTGTGTGGAATTGCAAGCTGTCCCTTCAGGTAATGAAATTTAGACAAGTTGGAACCTGCGTAACAGCAAATCAATACTGAAGTTATAGGCAAAGCCTGTACTTATAGAGACGAATACATAGGATAGAAAGACTTCGCCACCAAAATTTAACAAATGCCACATTTATAGGTATCCAACACAAAAAGCAATGTGTAGAGGTGTGTATTATTTGTTTACATTTTCCCCTGAAAGTGTATTCTTTTAAGAAACATAAATGAACTGCTCCCCCTATGCCCACAGTCCATGTAAAGTGGAGAATTGACTTGAGGTCTCAGGTCTTCCAGATACTTCATTAAGGAATGTGTGAATTCCCCTGAATTAGAAGGCAAATTTTCTAAGTGTCCTGCATTTTTTTTTTGCTGGTAGAAGTTTGTGGCTAATGTTAGAACATCTCCTGTTTCATTTGTTTCCTTTCAAGAACTTGCTTTTGTTAACAAAATTGATAGGTTTGAAAGAGGTGCTAAGCAAAAGTGACAAATATATTTTCTATTGGTGAATACTTGATACTGTTTACTACTTTTTTTTTTAAGTACAACTTCCATTGCTAAGTCTGTGCTCCAGGTGCTGATATCCGCCACATTTTAAGCCCCAGCCAATCTGACAGGACTGTTGCTTTAATCTAACACCACAGGCTGGAACCCAGAGACTAGGAAGCTGAATTTCAGACTGCAATCCATTTAGCTGTGCTCCCTTTCCCCTAAGCACTGGACTGTGGTTTGGGGGTAATATGTAGCCCCAACACCTGACCTTGTCTGAGAAAAGCTTATGCATAGACCATGCGACTTCATTAAAACCCAGATCCACACCGCCATTTCCCTTCCCTGGGACAGATGGGAATTATAAGGGGCAAAAAAGTGTGTGATAAGCAAAAAAAATTTCTTTAAAAAATGGAAGCTTCCAAATTGCTGTAGAATCACTGATAATTTTAGTGCACTTAAACATACAGCAAGTTTAATGACAGCATTTTCCCTGCTGCTTCCTTCAGTTGTGAAGATTTTTTTTCTCCTGGCTTGATTGCCTGGAAAATAGCAAAAGATGTTTTAAAAGCTCCGCCGGCAGAGGGTGCATTTACCATTTATGCAAACGTCTCTTCCACTGTGCCCCAGGGCTGCGTTTTCTATACCTTTCTTTGACACACAGCAGGGGGACTGCGTATAGATACTTTATTGTCTTCTCAGATTAAAGCAGGCACTAGTTTGCCAGCAACTTCTGGTGGTGGTTGTTTTTGAAGACCGGGCAACTGACAGATGTTTGTTGTTGGCTCCATATCTACATTCTTTGAAAGCTGGAGTATCAAATTGCTGACATTCAGACAACACTAATTCCCATATCCAGGGAGCCTAATTTGCCATCCCTGAAATCCTGATTCCTGGTGTTCATGGGTTTAAAAACCATTTCAGTGACACAATATAAGAATGGGCTTGGGAGATGTGATGCTGTCTCCACTAAAGATAATCACATTTTATAAACATCTGCGTCATTACTGGTATGATTCATCTCGAAGCTGTATACAGCTGTGTTTCCAGTTTCAATTAACAATCCCTTAATTGCATATCCATCTCATGTTACTAATTTAGTTAATTTATTCATAATTAAGAGTATTCTGTTTTCTACCAAGGTTTGTCGAGCTCAGAACATTATAAAGAGAAATATTTTAAGGCAGCATCTCTGAGGGATTTTGTTTCTTATAATCACATCACAGTAAAATGTCATTCATGCACCCAAAGGAAGATGAATTGCTCAGGGATTTTTTTTTCCCCCAGTAAAATAGGACGGCAGGGGAAGCTGCAGTGTGTTGTGTTTTTAAACCAAGTTAAATGCTATGTATTTTGTTCTTTTCTTTCTCCCTTCCTGGCATCCTCTCAAAAAATATCATTTGATTTGGATTATTATTTAAGTATCATAGCAAATCCAGTCACCAGCACAGATAAAACTGACATTATCCTGTCAGGTAATGGTGTCTCTTAAAATCTGAGCTCTAAAATCTGTATATTTCCGAGGACATTAAGAACCTGAATTTTAAAATCGGGAAAATCTAAGCAAGTGGAGTAAATCCTTGTGGAAAATGGAGGGCAGATAACCTGTTACCAGGCAGTTAATTCATTTTAGTTTGACCTTTTCTAGAAAAATACATATACTTTTGCAGCAAGCACCTCACCTGTGTTAGTATATATCTCTGTGTCATTAAAAGCAGCAATAATAAAAAATAAAACAATTACCCCTTTTGTTTAGTGGATGGGAACTGCCACTTTTATCCTTGATCTACCTTGACTTTCATGTCTCAAGTGTCTGGTATTCTACAGATTCTACACACTAGAAATAAGTCTTCTTGGGTCTTGCTTGAATTCAACCTAAGTAAAAAATATCCACCCTCCCCACCCCTTTCCCCATGCTGGCAGTTTCCTTGATCCTCAAGAGAAAGTGTGTTAATGACATACTCTTCATGAATTCGTTCATTACTTTGTAGACCTATTACATGTCTAACTCTTTGATCTCCAAACACTCATTAGCTACTATACTGAACCCCCACTACATGTCTAGCATTGTACTAGGTAGCAGGTGATGATCAAAAGCATCAAGGAGCTATGAGTCTGAAGGAGGAATCTGATATAACTCAGTCTTAGCAAAGCCAACAAGACAGGCTTGATTAACAATGCTAAATACCTTTATCGCCACCTAATAAGACAATAGAGATGAGTCTCAATTAGTGAAAATTTTAATCTTACTTAGGGCCATATTTCTGTTCTCACTAGTTTCAATTTGTGACAAAGTTTAAATTTTTTATTTCATGGAAAGGAAAGAGCTAAGTCTCAGAAACAGGTTGTAGGCTCATACTTTTTAATTGAGGGAACTGGTTTGCAACTGTGTATGATTCAAAAATACAGGATCATACATCTTCAGTTGTATGTTAAGAGAGTACCCCTACCAGCAAGGTACCCATAGTCCTCTACCATAGTCCATTGGGCCCCCTCCCTGTTTTGTTATCCACCTACTCTGATCACTTCAATTCTGCAGTCAGATTTCTAGGGTTTCTTTTGGCTTAGCTTTGTCTGTTCCTTTGTTTTGATTTTTTTACATTACACATATGAGTGACATAATCCAGTGTTTGTCTTCACCTTCAGACTGACTTCACTTAGTATAATCCCCTCCAGTTTCATGCATGTTGTCAAAAATGCCTGTAGTTCATCTTTTTTTTTTTTAATAGCCGAGTAGTACTCCATTGTGTAGCTCTACCACATCTTCTTTATCCACTCACTCCTCTATCCTTGGGCATTTAGGTTGTTTCCATAACTTGGCTATTATAAATAGTGCTGCAATGAACATAGACATGCAAATATCCCTTTGACTTAGTTTTTGTATTCATTGGACAAATACCAAGGAATGGAATTATTGGACCACATCCTCTATCTATTTTTAATGTTTTGAGAAATCTCCATGCTGTTTTCCACAAGGAATGGGCCAGACTATACTCTCACCAGGCGTGTACAGGGATTCCTATTTCTCTGCACCCTTGCCAATATTTGCTTTTTGTTAGTGGTCTGCATTAATCTATGTCATGGCTTAATGGTCCATATATATGTGTGTCATTCTCCTTGTATCACATTCTGGTTTTGACCTGCATGTCCCTGATAAGTGAGGATGAGCATTGTGTCATGTGCCTGTTGGCCATCTGTGTGTCTCCCGTGGGGAAATATCTGCTTAGCTCTTCTGCCCATTTTTTTTATTGGGTTTTTGTTTTTATTGAGTTGAATGAGTTTTTTGTAGATTTTGGGTATTAATCCCTTGTCAGATGTATAGTATGCAAATATTTCCCCCCATTTGGTAGAGCGTCTTTTCATTTTAATGATATTTTCACTGTGCAGACATTTAATATGTTGCGGTGCCATTTATTTTGTTTTTGTTTCCCTTGCCATAGACATCACTGAAACCAATATTGTAGAGTGTTCTACTTTTGTTTATTCTATGTATTTAATGGTCTAATACATTTTGAGTCCATTTTTTTGATCACTTTGAGTCAAAATGGTGTGAGACAGTAGTCTAATTTCATTCTTTTGGATGTGGCTGTCCAATTTTCCCAACAGCATTTGTTGAAGAGAATTTGTCCACTATATACTCTTAGCTCCTATGTCATAGGTTATTGGTCCATATAAGTGTGGGTTTATTTCTGGCCTGTTAGTTCTAGTCCATTGGTCTGTGTATCTATTGTTATTCTAATACCATACTGCTTTGGTGACTATAGATTTGTAGTATCTTTGTCATCTGGGAGTGTGATACCACTATTCCACTTGTTTTGTGGTTCCATTTGAATTTAAGTAATGTTTGTTCTACTTCTTTGAAGTGTAACATTGAAACTTTGATAGGGATTCCATTGAATCTGCATATTGCTTTAGGTACAATGGCCACTTTAACATGTTCATAACATACTTTTAAAATTAAATTAGCTAGTGAATGGGAAAATGTGGTAGCTTATATATCTTATCCTACCCCTTTTAATTCTGAATTATTCTATGTTTCTAAAACTTTGATCTGTGTTTTTAAAAGATAAGGCACCCTACTCCCCTATTTCACATTATCAGAGTTCCAGGATTCAGGCTTCCAGAATGATACACTTTTTTTTTTTTGCTTCAAACATTTCAATGATATTTATTTGCTCTCACATAAGAAAGGTTTTTCTCCCCCACCCCTTACTGAGGCAATATTGGTTTACAATACCGTGTATGACGTTGTACACAGGAACAGCAGAGGAGATCAAACTTGGCTTGAATTCTTGTTTTTTAGGTTTGTTGGGAGGAGAGTGCTGATTTCAAGTTGAGATAACAAAGAGAACTCAATTGATGGCTGTAACGAGATAGAATTCCTAATATTACTAGAGAGCATGCCTCAGATACACATATGCCATAAACCTCTAATGGTGGCAGTTGTGTGGCACAGGAGAGGTGTGTATTGGCAACTTACAACTTAATGTTACATGCCCTAGAAAATGTTATATGTGAACATGAAGTAATAGAAATGAGGATCGTGTGCACCAAAAGTAGCCCTGGCCTTTGTTACCACGTGGCCTGGGAATATTAAGCTCTGTTGAAACACAATGAGTAAAATTGTATACTCCTTGCATTTTGTTGCCAGTTCTTCTCTAAAGCTAAGTTCCTGTTGGGATAATCTAAAAATCAGACTTCTCTTTGATGTCAGGTAGGACTTCTGCTTTGGATCAACTTCCTACTTGAGGGGACAAAGATATAAGCCTTGCCTGACAGTCCTTAAATGTCATTCAGCTGAGGATATTTGCTCTTCAGAAAGAGGCCATAGACAAAGCAACTTTTATTCTTGTTTTGGGTTTCCTATTAACTGACTCTGGACAAATACATGCAATTTAATCCATCTCACTAAAAAAATGACCGTGTAAATGATTCTGTAGAAAGAGCTTTTTCTTAGTGGCCAATCAAGAAAACATTCCAAGGTTTCCTATGTCCATTGAGTTTTATTTTCCAAAACAGGTACAATATTTTTCTGATTTATTTTTCTGACTTTTTCCCACTGAGCAAAGCTGCATAAAGAAATTAAACAGCAAAACAGCAGTATATTTTTATTCAACCTTCTAGAAAACACTAGATTTTTTTAATATTATTTGCAGATTATATGGCAGTCAAAAAAATGAATAAGACTAGGTTAACCTGGTAATGACAGAATAAAGGAAGAAAGAGAGGGGCAATAAATATAAGTAGATACCAACCAGAAAGGTTTTCAAGCTTTGAGAAAATCAAAAGGAAAAAAAGTAGGCCTTTAATAATATAACCCACACACTCTCTCTCATATGCACCATGGTGGTACTGCTATTCTATAAACCATGGCAACAAAAACATTGGTTCACATGCTTGGGGTCCACCTTGAGATTTATTTATTTATTTTTTAATGAAGTACCCTTTTCTTACATCCTTGTTAATTTTTGATAGTATAGGATTTCTTCCCTCAGGTGTGGTCATCGAAGAACACATTGTCCGTCATATAGTTCCTTGAGATTTTGAAATGAGTTGAAAACCCAGGGATCTGCTCACTGAGGCCTTTATTCATTTAACCAGATCATGAGGCTGTATTAAGCATCTCATATAAATATAACATTGCTCCAAATCAGTTTTCCTTGGACTGCGATTCTAAAAAGACAAGGAAAAGATCCCTACTCTCTTAGAACCTTAGAATCCAGGTCTAGAGTTGGCTTCAACATCTTTATACATATTAGTTCATTCCTATCAGAAGTACTGGAAAGGAGAAAACCCATCTGTTAAGAGAAAATATAACGGAAGGACCTGATGTGGTCTGATAGGTTCAAAGGTTTCCTATGGGAGTGTTATTTTAGATACATGCATGAACACGAAGGCTCATGCATGCACACCTATATACAGAATATATGCTAAGTGGCTATGATAAATGGATTTCTTACCACAGGTCATGGTCAAAGTTAGTTCTCATATCTTAATTCCAGAGAACAGAGATCATGCAACCTATTTATAATGTGTCCCCCCCCAATATTGTCTAGTAAAGTTGGTGCTGAACCACTACCTGTTAATTGAGACCTCAGTGGAATAATTTGTCATGTCTTCTTAAATAAGGAGAAGCAGGAAGGGCAGTGAAAATTGGAAGCAGGAACATGTAAGTGTAGGAGTCTTTATGTGTGTAGACCACATTTTGCTCATCCATTCATTTGTAGTCAGACACTTGAGTGACTCTCAGTTTTAGCAATTGTAAATAATGCTTTGATGAACACAGATATACAAATAACTCTTCAAGACCTTGGATTTAATTCTTTTGGGTAAATTCCCAGAAAGTGGAATTTCTGGATAATAATGGTAATTCTATTTTTGACTTTTTGAGCATCTGCCATGCTATTTTCCACAATAGCTATACCATTTTCCATTCCCACTAATAGTGCACAATAGTTCAATTTCTCCACATTCTTGCCAACACTTGTAATTTTTTCTGTACTGGCCGTATTTTAAACAGGAGGGAAATTTTGAAATATGCTACAGCATGAATGAACCTTGAGGATATCATGCTACGTGAAATAAGCCAATCACCAATAGATAAATACTACATGATGCCACTTATGCAAAGTACTTAAATTAGTCAAAATCCACATAGAGACAGAAAACGTAATGGTGATTGCTAGGGAAGTATAGTTGAATGGGTAAAGTGTTTAAATCTTCACAAAATGTGAAAAGTTGTAGAGGTGGCTAGTAGTAATGGCTGCACAATTTGAAAAGGTATTTCATGCCACTGAACTGAAAACATAACATACAATTTGCTATCTCAGCTGTTTTTTGTATATTCTAGCACAATAAAAAAATTAGAAATGGAAACTTTTTAAAATATATTTTTATTGTTATTTATGTCTTTTACATTTTGTATTCCCCTTGGGTAACCCACCACCAATTCACCCGTGATCCATCTCCGTGGTCCTTTGTGTTCTTTTCTACTCCATTTTGTGCCCTTATCCTTCCACCCCCCTACACCGACCCACTGTCTCTCTCCTATTTAGTTTCCTTATAGTCCTGTTATAAGTGAAACCATTCGATATTTTTCTTTCTTTCTGGCTTATTTCACTGAGTATGATCCCCTCTAATTCCATCCATGTCACTGCAAATTGCATGTGTTTATCTTCTTTGAATGCTGAATAGTATTCCATTGTGTATATGTACCACATCATCTTGATCCAATCATCTATTTTTGGACATCTGGGTTGCTTCCATACCTTTGCTATTGTGAACAGTGCCACAGTGAACATATGGGTGCGTGTATCCTTTCGGATTAGTGTTTTTGTGTCCTTTGGGTAGATTCCCAAAAGTGGTATTGCTGGGTAATATGGAAGCTCCATGTTTAGCAGTTTGAGGACTCGCCGTACAGCTTTCCATAGTGGTTGGACCAGTTCACATTCCCACCAGCAGTGAAGAAGAGTTCCTTTTTCTCCACACCCTTTCCAGCATTTGTTGTTGCCTGTATTTTTACTGTGTGCCATCCTCACAGGTGTGAGGTGGTATCTCATTGTGGTTTGGATTTGCATTTCCTTGATTATAAGTGATGTTGAACATTTTTTCATGTACCTGTTCGCCATTTGCTTTTCTTCTTTGGAGAAGTGTCTTTTTAGCTCTTCTGCCCATTTTTTGACTGGATTATTGGCTTTGTTTTTGTTGAATTGTGTGAGCTCCTTGTAAATTTTTGTTATTAGTCCTTTTAACAAAAAGAAATGGAACCTTTTTAACCAGTAAAGCACCACAGGTAATTCTTGCTGTTGGTGCACATAACCATGTGATACTGGCGCAATTAAATGTCTCCCCTGATGATGGGGGAGGAGGCAAAGAAATTGATAACACATTGTCATCTTATGATTCCCACAGTATATTAAATCAAACTGCTCTGTTACCTCACTGTATTCAATCTACTCCATTTGCAAGTCAGGATTTTTTTTTTGAGATGTCTCTGCAGAGATGTAAGATGTAATAATTTATTTGTTGTATATGTTAATTCTAGTTAGTTATGTTACAGTACTATTAGGAGCTATGCCAAATATCATTTACCTGTCTTTAAAGGCATAGATGCCATCCTTCCACTGCAATTATTAGTGCTTTTTGCATTCAAATTTTCGGTGAAAGAGGACTTTATAAATTACAGGCTTATTGAATTCTTGGGCATTAACTCAAGAAGGCTGCCTTTACACCAATCACCTACACTTACCCCAGCACTTACTGCAATAATTTCTAATGTTGCTTGGAATAAATGAACATTCCTGGAATACAAGCTAACTGAAAGAACCCTGGAGAAGAACAAAGCATTTCCTGGCTCTTCATATTGATACATTTAAAAGGCTGTGCTGTAATATGGACCCCTGTTTCCTCTCAGTGTGCCTATGAATAAGTTGAGAGAATAGCTGAAAGAGTATTAGCTGAAAGCTTAAAATCCACATTATTTCAGTCTTTATCTTGCTGGGGCCATTCCTACTAATGGGGAGATTAGGAAATCACTTGGAGGTATGTAATAGTTGTCCACAAATACTTATCCATTTCTCACTCTTTACTGGCACAGTGCCTCAAACCAGACCTGCTGTGAACTGACTTAAATCAATTTGGTCATACACTGCTCTTAGGTTCTTTTTAGTAAAGAATGGAGAGCCAAGAATGGAGAGCCACAGAAAAGGTAGAAGAGGGATGGTTCCAGTGGAATCAGTATCCAAAAGGATCAGACAGGCTTTTCTCGGTAGGCCCAGATTAGGCCTCTTGTCACCTTGGTAGTAACTGGAGGTCAACCGAGGTCCTGAGAATTTGGGAAGTGTATTACCGTTATTTAAAGAATGCAAATTGCTTGGGGTGGAGAGCAGTGAGGGCCCTGAAGGTTAGAAGAAGCCTCTGTTCTGGCCTAAATCCTTTGCCCTTCCCTTGTCAAAAAGAAAACATCACACTCTAAGCTTCTGCCCTTTTCCTAACTACAGAAGCAATCCCTGCCCCGCCTCTTATGTCTTAGAAGAAGTAACTTGGGAGTCTCTTCCAGTTCAAGGTTTATCAGTAAACATAGTCTCTATCTGAAAATCTATCTGAAAATATTTTTTCTCAAAGTAAAGATGAGATCACCCCCTTCTTGTCTGTCATGTGAAGTCTCTCCCTCTCTGTCCTTGATGCCTCAAGTCCCAAAATGCAGGATAAATATTCCCACTGTGCCCCATTATTCTCTAGAATTTACAACCATGTCAATTCTTGATATGTATGTTAATAAATTGTTGTTGTTCCTTTGCTAAGCCATCTGACATTGTTTTGATTACTCGTCCAGCCAGAGAGAACGCACAGGTATATGGAATGATTCCTTCTAAACTCCTACACGTGACCTCAAGTCACAACCTCAGACTGAAATATTCTCTAGGGGAAGGAAAACAATTTTCCTTCTACCCTTCTAGCTTCCACCTGGGACCACCCCACCCCCATATAATAAATGATAGGTTAACAAGAGAAAAATAAAGTTTAATAACAGGTATACCTCCTGTATACATGGGAAAGACCCAGGAAAACTGAGTAACTTGCTGAGAAGGTCCAGGCCACCAACTTTAATACCATCTCTAGTTAAAGACAAAAGAACATGTTGGTGGGGGGAGCCAAAGGGGGAGGTTAGCAGGCAAAATACAGTAGACAAGGGTAAGGTGGCTATGTAGACTGAAGTCTTTGTCTTCTCAGTTTGACAAGCTTTTCTGGAGATTTGGTCGTTCTCCATACCCAGGGCAGAGAGGGAGACAGCCTGAATAATGGATGGATAAATGTAAATGTCCGTTACAAAAGGGTAATTTCTACTCAGTTTGTCAAGCTTGTCCCATGTTTGCTGTTCTTAAAAATAACCATTTCAATATAATCTCTATGCTGAAGAGCTATATTTTGGCTTGGCAAATGCTGCTCCTCTTCAGAGCCCAGAGAGAACTTTCCTTCCCAGCCACTGTTTTCTACACATACACACACACATTGTGACATCTATTAAGTACTTTACAAAAAGCTCTGTGGTTCCTGGAGATGATACATAGAAGTCCTTGAGTCTTACCATTTTTCAGAAGATGGGGGCTGGCCCTGCTTTCTCGCAGCATGAATTCTTGATTAAGTTAACCAGTTGCCAGTGAAGCTGGAGATGTCCCTAACTGCATATACAAAATATACTGCCTATGTTGAAGTATCTAAGATTAATTAGACATAACTATAGCATGTAACTTAAATTCTACTAGTGGCCCTTTCAGCATGCAAAATATCCCTTTTAGTCATGGTAACCCTCTTAATGAGTTCATAAACCTTTATTATCAAGTTGCTTTACTTTGCCCCTCCCCTGCACCCCCTTCCCCCACCCCCTCCTCCCTACACTCACAGAGGCCTGTTGTAGAGGCTGAACCTTGGTCACCTGGAAAACTTAAAAATTCTATATGTCCAGGCTGCACCCAGATCAAAGTAACCTTGGAGGGTAGGCTCCAAGCATCAGTGTTTTTAAAGTTCTCCAAGCAATTAGAAAGTCAGTTAGGGTTGATAACGCCTCAGGTAAAGGAGTGGGAGGAGGGATTGCTGAATTTATCAATACTGTTGACCTCAAATAAGCTGCCGGTTATTTCACAGCTAAAAGAGTTTTTCAGAAACAACAATAAGAAGCAGTTAGAAAACGTGATCTCATGAGGAGAAACTCTTCCCCCTCCTGCCTCTCCCTGCTAGGCCAGCAAAGCAACAGCACTTCCAGTGGAAAATGCCAGACAGCTTTCTGTCTGGTGCACTGATTGCATGTGCCTGAGAAAGAACTTCTGTCCTCTCAACTTTGTTTAAATAAGATCTTCTGTGTATTAAGTCCTCACTTAATGTAATCAGTACTTTCTTGGAAATTGTGACTTGAAGCAAAATGACCTATAAGGAAAGGTCATCAGTGTCAACTGGAATTGTTTTCTTTTTTTCCTCCTTAACATTTTAACAAAGGACCTCAAACATAGTAACAGTAGTTGAGGATCTGCTGTATTTTCACAATAGTATACTTTTTCCTATACATACATAGCTATACAATATTATGCTTTTTCCTATACATACATAAATAAAGTTCAATTAAAAATTGGGTACAGTAAGAGATTAAAACGATAAAAATAAACAACAATATGCTGTAATAAGTTAAGTGAATGTGGTCTTCTCCCAAAATACCTCATTATATGTATTATTTTCAAACTACAGTTGAGCATAGGTAACTGACACTGGACAGCAAAACTGGGGATCAGGAGAGACTACTATATGCAAAGCAGAACAGAAAATAGGAAGGATATTGGTAAATACAGTGTATCTACAAGGGAATTTTCATGAATCATAATTCTGATAGCCAAATCTTTTGTGTTTTTAAAAGGATAATCCATTTTTATTGTATAACTAGAGGCTGTATTTGGTGTCATTTCTGGATTTTTTTGAGAGCTTTTGTAGTATTTTGTTTTTAACCAGCTACATTAATTTCTTTAATTGGTTTACAATACAAATATACATACATACATATATATGTATCAGAACATAGCTTCACACTTTACTGTGTGTTCATACCAAACCACACCTACCACCAAAGTTCCATTACTATTCACCACTATCAGATTAACCCTTGTACATGGTCCTACCACTTCCTGCCCTTCTGGTAAGGATCATTTTATTCTCAGACTCTCCATTCTTTTTGTTGTGTTTTGGCATTCATTTTCTTTTCTCTTCTTTTTTTTAAAATATTTATTTATACATACAAGCTGGGGTACAGGCCAGAGGCGTGGGGCGGCGAGAGGGTTCACCAGAGACAGAGCGGGGAGCAGAACAGGCAGATCAGAAACACACTGCTGAGGGGAGCAGCGGGCGAGGCAGGAGAGGTCTGCCACGCCATGTGGGATTCTCCCTGGCCGGGCGTCAAACTCGCGTCGCAGCTGCCGACAGCTCCACAGCACAGCGCTTAACCGCTGCGCCACAGGGAGGCCCAGCATTCATTTTCTTTAGTTATATTCCACACATTGTGAAACCGCTGGGAATTGTCTTTCTCTTTCTGACTTACTTTGCTTAGCATAATCATACCTCAAAATCCATTCTTGTTGTCACAAAAAAACAAAATTTCCTCCTTGTAAATAGCTGAGTAATATTCCACTGAGTGTATATATACCACATCTTTCTCCATTTGTCCATCACTAGGTATTAGGTTATTTCCATGTCTTCATGATTGTAAATAGTGCTTCAGAAATACACATGTGTGGGTTAACCGTGGGCATCAGATGATAAGCTGGTGAGAATTGTGTATATTTCTGACTTTTGATGCTTTGGGGAGAGGTTTGCCTGCAGCTGCTTATTCATTCATGTCCTTGACATCAGTCATTTCTTGAGACCCAGATTTTGTTGATGGTGAATTAGAAAAAGTCTCCTCCTAATTTGCTAGTCTCTTGATTAGAACTAGAAGGAATTTGGGGAAGAAATCAGTTACTTCCAAAAGATACAGCCTGCACCTGACTCATCCCTTGACTCAGAAGTACTTCTTGTTTCTTGAAGAAATATTTGCATAATGAATCTTATAGGTCTAGAGGACAGACTAAGGGTATATACAGAATTTGTTGATATTAGGTGGCAGAACACTGTTCCATGTGGAGTGATTAAAATGGCGGCTGTCAGACTCAAGTACAATTCTGAAAGAAAGGATATTAGAGTCATCTCATGTTGGTAGGCCAGTTTTTATCAGTGTGTTTTCGCCTTATATATGCAAGAGAAAATAATTTCAAGAGTTTTCACCTTATATATGCAAGAGAAAATAATTTCAAGAGCTAGAAACTTTATTTAGTTGCTAGAAGATTACTTGCCTGTGGAATTCAGTTAGGGCTGTCAAGGTTATTTATTTTCCCCCCACCTGGGAGTTTGACCCCAATACCAGGAAGCCCAGATTCTGAATTGTCTCTCGAAGAGTGCCTTTTGGAAATGTCATTAGGGAATTTGTATTGTTTAGAAAATGGTAGCACAAAACTGTTAAAACTAGAGCACACCTTGTTCCTGAAATTAATTACCTGGAGTCTTAAAAATTTCTTCTGCCAGTAAAAAAAAAAGAAAAAAAAACCTTTGAAACTATATTTGTCAGTGGTATTCACTATAGTGCTTTAGCTATAAAAAGAGAAATTTCTTTTCAGAGGAATTTTGAGATTGTGTGTGTGTGTGCGCGCGCGCGCGATTTTATTGGTTTTGCTTAAGTATTGTAAAAATCCCATTAAATACCAGTTTCTTAAACAGTGACTGAAACTCCAGTTTTTCATATTTTTTTATAATATTTGGATGCATTTAGGTGAACTTGCAGCATTTTAATTATATCTGTATCAGATGAGCAGAAGAAATGTAAAAGGGTTTAGGGAGAGATTTAATTTTAGATAGTGGCATAATTAACAGCATTTGGAAAAACTAGTGGAACTTTAATTAAATGTCTCTACATTAATTTAGTCATTTAATTGAAAAATGTATTGGGGTAGTCCTTACAATTTATCACTCTTACTCTTTGAGGGAAAAGGATTTTTAAATAACAAAGCATCAGTGTAAGTTTTTATTATTTAGCTAGATGTCCACCACTTGGTACTTTGTTGAATTTTTCCCCTAGTAGTTTCAAGTTTTTTTAAACATTAAGTTGACTTGTTACTTTTATATAAGGAGTTATAAATCCAGGAGAAGCCATATTTTAAATCATTGAGCAAATGTTTCTTTTCCTTTATTTTAGACTTTAATAGTCACTAGAGTCATGTTGGAAAGTTTTCATCTTAATATTATGGTTTTACTTTACTTTGCCAACTTCCTTCTTAGTAGCACTTTTGTGATGCAGCAGAGTATCGGAATTTCAGCATTTCACATAGATCTTCACATTATCTTCTTTGGTGGATTTGAAGGTGTTTCAATATCCTTGCCCAAGGAGTGGTTGTCTTAAACTGTCAACTTCAGAGATTGTTAGTGGTGGTAACCACCAACTGAATTCAGTTCTGCTGCGCTACATGACACCCATCACATCTGCACAAAGTGTACTGCCTAAAAGTTGTGCAGTGCACAATCTGCACAACTGGATACAGTCTCCCTGCTTGCCTGCACCTCAACCGAGACTTTATCAGTGAGCTCATTAAGAACGTGGATTGTGCAGTTACGTACTTTTCAAATGACATAAAGGTGAAAATAATAGTTAACGTACTGAAAGATAAAAGTCAAGACTCAAAATAAGTTTACAACAGATTTAGGATGCTGGACAAAAGTAAAATTCAACAAGACCAAGTAAGATATCTTGCTGTTAGTTTGTGCACAATATAGACTAGGAAATATATGCACAAATATAGACTAGGAAACATGTGACTTCATGGCAATTCATATTGTTAGAAAACGGTTTAACTGAGTAAACTTGAAAGATCTTATTGGCTTTATTTGATGATTCATGAGTCGTGCAGCATCCATTCTAACAGATAGAAAGGAGCTCAGAGAAGATGTATAAAATGAAGGACTTACAGACAGAAGGGAGCATGGACAAGGAAGTTATATTAGGTAAAAAGGCAGATTGGTGATGGCAGTGTTACTTTAGGGGATGACAGCAATCTGTATGGCAGATGATCTAAGTAGTGCTAATCAAGTAATACCTAATTGATGGGGTTTAAGATTCCATTTCTGGGAGAGCCAAAGCTGTAATTAAGTTATGTCTTAGTTTGGTGATGTGAGTTTATCATAAGTGACTCCATATGGGGCCTTTTTTTCATGCTTTAAACCATGTGAAGAATCGATTAGGATCTTAGGTGACTGTAAACTCAATGTTAGTCTCCAGTATGGGTTTGTATGACCTATTAGAGAAGGCAGTACAGTGTTAGATTGCATTAATGGAATTAACGGATGTTCTGGTATATTCTGCACTGGTAAAATCACATCTGTGGTATCATATTGACTTCTGGGCAGCATATTTAAGAGGGATCCTGGCAAATTAGCATGTGAAGGGTTCAGAGATGGTTTTATGAGGAATATGTAAAAGAATATAGAATATTCTGTCAGAAGATTCCTTGAAAACACACAACAGCTTCTTCCTGTATTTGGGGAAGTTGGGTAAAGGAGATAGTACATGTTAAGAAAAATTTTGGAAGGGAACCATTGGCAATTATACAGCAGTCTCAATATAAAGCAGGACAACCTCTAAACATTAACATTGCCCTTAAGTGGCAAGGACTGCTTCACACTTTCTCAATTTTTTTTTTTTTTTAGTTCAGCTGACCCGGTAATAGGAATCAGATACTGCTGAGTTACAATTCACAGAGACACATTATAACAGTAGCTTCAAAAGCATAGAAATGTATTTCTCTCACATAGAGGTCCAAAAGTAGTTTGAACAGGGCTTGTTAGGCTATTCTGCTCCACAAAGTCTCAGTCTCTATTTCTCTTGTGCTGCCATGCTGGCCACAATTCTCACTACTACTGCCTGGTCCAATATGTCTGCTTCAATTGGCACCATCACATCTGAGTTCCAGCCCCTGGCAAGATGGTGGAGGATAAAAGGCACCATGTCATGTGGCATCAAGGTTTTAGAAAAACTCTCAGGAACTATCATAAAGTACAAGGTATCCACTTAAGAGTTTCTTAGCCAGAAGTTTGTCATGTGATTATAATAACATGCTTGTGAGACTAAGAAATCTATTCTTTACATTAGCTACCCATTCACCAAACTAAAATCATGGGTTACATTTCTGTGAAAGAAGGCCGGGAAACATCAGAGGCAATCAGCATTCCCAGCGACAAAGAGGCTATAAAGAAAATGACTCTTTTACCTAAGAAGTTTGACAAGATAAACTTTGATTCTATAGACTCTTAATAAGAGTCTATGATCCAGCAATTTATAGACAATAAAGAATCTCCTTCATCACAAACAGAATTGTTTCTCATGTGCTATTTAGAAGTTCATTTTCTTCTTAGTCCAAAATGACATACACAAGTGACCAATGTGTACAATATACATCCTTCTAGAAAAAGTTCAGTTTCTCTTTTGTTGCCATAGTAACCGTATGCCTTGTCTTAAAGCAACACTCACTGTTTGGTACTTTTGAATATAGTGGTGTTGACAGTAATGTTTATAAAACATTTACAAAAATACACACACACAATACACTGCAGACTAAGAACACAGTGGTGGCCTAGGCTAATGTAAGTATAAATGTTCTCTGTTGGTGGCATTTTTCATTGCTGTGCCTCTGCTGTGCCTGGGAGCTTTATTGCTGTCTATGGGAGATTGTAAGTAGAGAAATTTCTTGACTACTGAAAGGTGAGCAGACATTGTAAGTTAGAAAGATGAATTCACGTAAGTTAATTGAGCACTATTTTCTGCCCTGGTAATGGTGTGTCTCTCATCTTGTATTTAAAGCACCTGTACCCTTACATAGGGAAATTATAGAATTGTTGGTTAATATTATGATGGGGCCCTTATTACTCTAAACTCTCAAAATATAATGTGGTTCAAGGTCAGAAAAAGCCCGATACTGTTCCACCCCTTCCTCTGTTCCACTCCAACTACGGGAGAAAGGAGCAGAAAAAAATAGAGATGGCAAGATGCCCAATCTAGAATTCATGGGAACTCTTATCCAAAATGTAAAAATATGATCATATAAAGAAAATTATACCGCAAAAACTAACTTCTGCATTGTGAAATGAAGAAAATTTTTACATCTAGTTATACTGTCTCTCCCTATGGGGCTGTTCTAAGCACAAAGTTTCCATTACATAATGAACAGCTCTTTAAATACTGTGCAACTCTGCTTCTCGCTAGAAGTACAATGCAGCAGACTCTGCTTCTCAGTAACCATTTCTTATCTTATACCTACCCATGCTGAGTTCTATAGTAAAAGGGATGTGGGGAGTGCATTTTGGGGTCACAGTCAAATGCAAGTTGACACAATTAAACCACTATGTGAATCATGTTCTGTAAAAGTTAAAGATACATGCCACTTTAAAAAAGGTTTAAGAACTTTAAATCATCCTCGCCAAGAAATACCTCAATCGAGTAAAACATCTAGAAATGCATTTGCACTACCTATCCTCAGGGATTTTGGACACATCTGGAGCATTGTTTACTTAATGGGGAGAATCTGTTTAACTTGGTTCTATGTAGAAGATTGCTAATTTTATCATGGTTATATTAGGACTCGATGTGTGAACTATTCCAATAGTTATCGATAATACTTTCTATCTGCATTACATTTTAGCATTAACTAAGCACTTTCAAATTATCGTCTTAGCAAATTGCCACAATAGTCCTGAGAAAGCAATTAAATCAGGGGAAGCTCCACCCGCCCCCAGTAGAGAGTAGGAGACTCTCCCCTCTCCCCCTGCCCCCATGTAGTACAGGAGGGTCCCTCTGGAGTGGATATGGTTGTGTTGGACAGGGTGCTGGATATGGCTTATGGGAAAGACGTTGGCTTTAGCAAAAACTCTGTGATCCTGTGTGCCACCTGAGCACTTCTAGGGTGGAAACTCCTAGCGTTGAGAAGCAGACCTGAGATCACACCTGGAGGAAGTAAATTGGAAGAAAAATGGGTTAGACGCCTTTCCTTGCATGAGAAAAGATACCATCAAGATACCCAGGTCAAAAGGACAAAGAGTAACTTATTCCTCCAAGATCTAGAGAGCATTTTGCTGTGGCGAATGAAGGGTTAACAGAGAAAGCAAAACTTCCATAAACTTACTTGTGGTTTTGAAAACTACCCAGTTAGTCTAAGTGGAAAGTATGAGCATTTTGTCAAGTTTGGTAGTATGGGGACCAGGTAACCTTCCCTGACCCGTGCCTGCTAACTCTAGTCACGCTTCTGTAAATGCCTGTCCCTAACGGGTGCTGAGGAAAGAAGCCTGACTGGACATTAGTGTCTGTATCCGTTCTTAGAGAAACTGTCCACAATGATGGTCTAGTGAAGCCTTCTCTCCTGTAGAAAGGTTGGTTATGTTGTTGTTAAAACAGAAAGATGTCGGACCATTCTGGCAGTTTGAGTATTTTGCCGGGCATTTGTTTCATTATGTCTAGTTTTATGCTGTTTTAAAATTTAATAACTTTTTGTTGGGTCCATCTTCTGGTTAAATGTTTTGTGCATAAGAAATAGCAGAAAAAACAAGGGTCATGACACTAATGGCAAATCCACTCTGAAATTCAATAAAATGATACTATAAAAGACTTGGGCTGTGCATTGAGTGATAATAAAACAAGAAGATAAAGTATCACAAGGAAGATGTAGTTAAAAGTTTGAAATGTTTTTTCCATTATGTCCATGGTATTCAGGGGAAAACATTTCATTTTATCAGCAGAGTTTCAGAATTTCTAAGTATCATTTTTATTGATGATAATAACATTTATGAAATTCTATGACAGTGCTATATTCTTAGTGTTTATGTTATTAATGAAAAGTTGTGGGAAAGGTTCCAGAAAAGTACACTGCCTTGGATGAGGGTGTCTAAAATGACCTAAATGCAGCAAGCAGGCCCCCAGCCACCCTTTAAGTAAACTCCAGTGAAACACCTAACTGAACACCCGTTCCAACAAAACTATACCCACAACCCACCGCTGTTCCCTGTGCTTAATGGAGAGGCAGTCTAGGAACTGAGACGCTGCAGACAGGTTGAATTCTAATTCCCACCCACCCTTTTGATTTCTGTATAGAACCTTGGAAACTGATCTCTAAAATGGAATGAATAAACTTTGGCTTCATGAGGATTTGGGAGGATTAAAATTTTTGTAACTCCTAAAAGATTCTTGGAGTATCAGAAATCATAAATGTTATCTTTATTATTGTTGCTGCTATTATTGTTAGTAGTATTTTTCCATTAACTCTGCATGTCAAGACCCCTCTTCAAAAAAAAAAAAAGACAGCTGTGTGAGGTGATAGATGTTTATATTAGTTTAATTGTGGTGATCATTTCACAGTGTATATGTATATCAAAATATCAGCTTTGCTCACTTTAGATATGTACTGTTTTTATTTGGCAATTATGAGTCCATGAGACTGAAAAAAAAAAAGACCCTGCTCCATTAAGTGGCATTTACTGATCCTTCCAGATGAAAATAATAACCAACTGTCATGTTAACACTACTTTCCTACTTGAACTTTATTCCCAAGTATACTATACATGTATTAACATTAAGATTGGTGTTAACTAACATTGGTCTTTTCCATGGCTTCGCACTGAGTAGATGTTCAATAAATCTGTATTGAATCTTTGTTCTTTAATGAATTAATTTGATATTAGTATATTTGAAGGCTCAAGAGCTCTTGTTGATGGTTTGGCTTTATCTCCCATCTTTGGTAAGTTGGAAAGTTGAAATTTAGGCACTTTTTTAAAGTGCAGTAGAGTAATTTATGACAAGTTGTGACTGTTAAATCTTCCTAGGTTTAGAACCTCTATAACTTTCATTGTTCCCCTTGTGTGTTTTTGCTTTAATGCTATACAAAGCATGACATCTATTACAGAACTTTCAGGTCTGAATAGTACTTCTGAGAACTCGTATGAAATGATTGCAGTCCTTAGGAAATTGTCATGGGTTGCTTTTAGCATACAGTTTACCATTGTGGTCTCTTAACTTTGCAAAAAAATATTTCACAATGGCACTTAAATCCACGGGTGGAAACCTATTTACATCCATTATTGCTTATAATTTGCTGTTCTGAATTTTGGTTAAGCAAATGATTTGGGAAAATTTTTGTAGCAGATTTCTTCCTCCTTTCTGAATATTTTGTAGCTCTTGCTCAGCAGTTTGAGTCAACTCAGCCTCTTATTTCTTGCCAGTTGTCAATGAAATGTAAGAATGGCTGGCCAATGTCATATGAAGGTGATTCCTTACACATTGGGATGTTAAAGCTATTTTCTATTGCTTTTGAATTTTCTTGCAATTAAAAATTTCTAATAAAACGGCAATGGGGTGCTCAGAAATATGCATTGAAAATTTTCATCCATTTGTCAACTGTGGCATGTATCAGGCACTGCTCTTCAGCCAATACATATTAGTATACTGCTGGCTTTTCGTTTGAAAGCTAATTCTGTGGCTTGGTCATTGCTTCTGCCTGATTGTTCTGTGTCGGCTCCACACTAATGGCTTTAATAGAACATTTTGAATATCACTCCTACATCTGCATATTATTTTTCTTGTCATATGATGTAATTCTAATCATTGCTGTTTCTTAAGCACAACCCAAGTGTTCATTTAAATCAATAAGTCTTTTTTCTGTGGTCGCTGTTTCCCAGAACTCGCGGGGTTTCTAAGTGCTGTGGTTCCACTTCCCGGAACAGTGCAGAGTGTCTCTGGGAGCAGGCATTTCTAAGTTAACATTATTTCACACCACCCTCCATTTTCTTACTATTGAAAAGTGTATTTCATTGGTGTTTTGCCAAGGATCCTGCTCTGTTTCATAATAATTTTCACTTCTCACTCTCTGCACAGAGAAATACCTATTCCATGCATCAATTGCATAAATGGCAGTTTGAAAGCATTTTACCACAGCTGGATATTTTTCATTGATTCTTTTCATCTGAAGATCATTCATTAGAATTCTCCCTCCCTGTTTTTCTTACATCCTCCTATGTACATATTGCCGTTTTGCATTTTCTATATTTAAATGTAAATTGCTGGCTACAGTTATTCTCTGACTTCATCCCATGATCATAATGAAATCACAAATTACAAATTTTACCACTTTTTAACCTCTCTTCTGACTTGGCCATCCAAATGCTTTTTACAATTCTTAGACATTCAGCCTCCTGGTGACTGATTTCTACCAATCTCTTCAAGACATCTGTGCGGTGTTATGGATCATATCATTGCATTTTGTCCATGTTCAAATTTGCAGAATGTAAGCTCCAGAATATATATTGGCTAATAAAGAAATGCATCCACATGGTGGATGGTTGTAGAGAGAGAAAATATATATCCGTGTGCAGCATGTACCCACAGAAATGAAATGTAGAAAACAGCAGTTTGCCATGTCAGAGTTGCCAATGAAGATTGTAGCTTGAAAATACAGAAAGTTTGGAATGTATAAAAGGTCTTTCTTCCGAATTCATTCAACTGTAAGACCTAAAAATTTGAAGTATATATGCCATTCTTAATTATTATATTACATTGCCTTGTTATTGTGCTTAGATACACAACTCTGAGATTTCTTTAACCTTCACTTTTTCACATAACTACCTGACCATTTCTTCCCATGGAGTTACTTTGAAGGCAGGGTGAGAAGGGGCGAGAGAGAGAGAGAGAGAGAGAGAGAGAGAGAGAGAGAGAGAGAGAACGCTGTACCCATGTATGTTAAGAAAGAAGTGAAGGAGGAAAGAGAGGAGTGGAGAAACCCAATGATCCATTATTCATCAACCTAAACTAGCATATGAAATGATATGTTTAAATTAATCTAAAATTTTCATTGTATGATTTTTGAAAGAACTGGTGCCCCAACCCCTAAACTGTTTGGGGGTAAATACTTATCCATGTATAGTCAATTCTATACACAACTTCTTTATACATATTTTCATCTTCATAAGGTCGAAGAAGCAAAGAAAATGCTATTTTAGGCTGTGAACCTAGGCAGTTACTCCAAAATAGAATTTTAGAACCACGATAGATGGAATCACAAAAGGGAATCTCATTCATGGTTTTTCATACCTTACAAATAGATTTCTATTTAATTGACATCATTTTAATAGCTTCCCATTTTCTCAGAAGTGCATTTGATTTGTATTTTTCTGACAATCTTCTTTTCATATTCAGTATTGAGAAACAGAGCATTTATACCCACTGAATAAATGGTAATTGAAAGGAAGTTCCTTGATCTCTATTTGGGTATTTGTTTCTTGAATGAATGCAAATAAGTAGTTATTATTCATGTACATAAAGCTAGGATTTCTTTTTATATTAGTGGTATTACTTCAGAACAGATTGGGCATCATAGCGGATCTCGGTGTGTATCCTTTCCTTAGGGATCTTTAGAATGAATCCTGTAATCTGGGAACATGCATCAGAAGTGATGTTCTTCTCTGCACATAAAGTTCAGTGTTGCCACCATCTAAACAAAATGTTAAAATAACAGGGTCTTGTTCTCTGACACTTTATAAAAGACACAGCTTATAAAATGACTGTTTATTCTTACAATTCTAGCTAGTTTGATTTGCTCCCAAACATTTACCTCTGTGCTTAATGTGCAAGTTTGACAACAAACTTGTTTCCTTACCATCCTAAAACTAATTCTTCTTTGTCTTTTCCTAGGGATCTTAATGTTCACATTCCTTTCGAATGTTACTGGCTGGTTTGGTAGGTTCTCGATGGCCTTTTCCTGCCTGCAACCCAACCCCCGTCATCATTATCACCTATTTGTCTCCTCTTCGATTCTGGCCTTTGTACTTGTGCATCTTTCTTCATTTTCCCTTTATTTTTCCTATTTTCCCTTATTCTTTGAAACCAGAAGATAGCACACTATCACATTAGTCTTTCTTTCTATTGGTTTTCTCCATACATTTTCTGACCTTCCTGAGACACTAACAGGTCATTCACCCTTTGATGATAGAGGCTAACTTATTTTGACCTTGCAAACACAAACCTCCTCTTGATCTTTATTTGCATAGAGCTATGTGGCAGATGAATCACAATATACTCTTAAGCCGGCTTCTGTTCAATTATTTTAAAATTTCTCTCCTAAGAAGCCTATTCTAAAATTCCTTCTCTTGGCAGCTTCTTAGAATTCTCCTCTACTCCTCACTGACTCAAAATGTTACTACCCAAAGGAAACTTAGGGACCTTCTAATTCAGCACCCTCACTTCATACTTGAAGAAACTGAAGCCAAGATATATTCAATTACTCACCTGTGGTAACACAGGTTTTTCAGCCACAGCTCTAAAGGATCTTACCACTTCTTCAAGCTTTATCAGCCTGTCAGCTGATCCCCTCGCCCCTTTTCCTAACTTAATTCTGTTCTGAGTTATCCAAGTGCAGTCCTTAGAATGATCTTCCAGGAACTCCTCCCTCACGATAGCCAATGAATTGGTCTGCCCAATTGACTACGAGTTTACAGTGTCTTGTTGCCATACCCTAGTTGCCAAGGTGATTAATAAATTCTGCAAGGAGGCTTCTCTCTAGCCCCTCCCATCCCTAGTCCCAATTCAATGGATGCAGTCTCTCTACTACAGAAGATAAAAGCCTAGGGCCCAGATGGACAAAGCTCTGTACTCACCCCACTCATCCCTCGTACTGTTACTCGTCACAGTGAATGTGTTACAGCAATGCTCCAAACCTGTTTTCTCATGTATGAAATGAGGCTATAGAATAAACCCAGAAACTGAGGATTGTATGAGCAGATACATGAGAAGTATTTAGCACAGTGCCTGGACCATACATTCTCGATAAACGTTATTTTGAGGGGGAGCAACATGTTATAGTAAGAGCAGCAGGACCAGGATCCACAACCTGCAGGTCTCAGTTCAAATCCAGCAGAAGGCCTGTGTTTTTTACAGAGGAGGAGCTAAAAATAGTTTTTGTTTTTTTAAGTTTTACAAAATCAAAGAAGAGTATGTGATTCTGGCTCTTTACAGAAAATGTTGGCCAATCCCTGTTCTAGGGTCAGACTGCCAGGATACAATCTCTGTCACTTACAAGCTGTGTGACCTTAGACAGTGACTTAGCCTCTCCATGCCTCAGTTTCCCTAACTGTGAATAGTACCTATGTTAAGAGCTGTTGTGAAAATTAATGGGATCATTGCCATCAACTTCTTAGCATAGTTGCTGAAATCGTTAGTATCCAATAAATGTTAGCCGGCATGAGGTGTTCTCATTGTTGCCAGGTAAGAAGTCCGTGAGTGTGGCTTTAATGGTGACTGTTTCTTGAAATTTATTTGGAGCACAGTTCTCCTATTTCCTTTCTTTTTTTTAAAGATTTATTTATTTATGCATGCAAGCTAGGGTATAGGCCAGAGGTGGTGGGGGGCAGTGAGACAGAGCGGGGAGCAGAACAGGCAGATCGACTAAAGTAGCGGGCGAGGCAGGAGAGGTCTGCTGTGCCATGTGGGATTCTCCCTGGTCAGGTATCGAACTTGTGCTGCAGTGGCTCTGGATAGCTTCATAGTGCTTCACTTAATCCGTTGCGCCACCAGGGAGGCCCAGCCCAGGTATTTTTTTTAAAGAAATATTTATTTATGCATACAATAGCTGGGGTGTAGGTGAGAGGTGTGGGGGGTGAGGGTTCAGTAGAGACAGTGGGGAGCAGAACAGGCGGATGGACTGAAATACACTGCTGAGGGGAGCAGTGGGTGAGGCAGGAGAGGTCTACTGCGCCATGTGGGTCAACTCCCTGGCTGGGGATCGAACTCCTGCTGCAGTGGCTGCTGATAGCTTGATAGTGCTGCGACTGAACCCATTGCGCCACCAGGGAGGCCCAATTCTCCTATTTCTTACCCAATTAAATACATAGTCCACATTTGGGCATTCAATATTCCCAGTATCAAGCAACATCTTCATAATTATTAAGGTTTTTAAAGTAGAAGGAAACCGTAGAAATAATTGAATTCATATTATAGATCTAGAGGGTAAGGGCCGGGACCATCATAACTCTCTAACCCCTTGAAATGAGGTCCTTTCTTTTCAGGTAGCATGATATCTGCATGATGCTTCTGCTGTGCAATTTTAGAATTGAAAGGGATTTAGGAATCATTCATCACCCTCTGGGGGTGGGACTCCCCTCTGTAAAATTCCTGTCATCTAACCCCTGTTTGAACACAGTTATTGATAATAAAATCACCATTTCCCCCAGGGAGCAAGTCTAGTTGTTTCAAAGTCTTGATATTAAATGAAAATTGACTTTTCTGAAATTTCTATCTATTGATCCATTTCTGCCTACGGGGGCCAAAGAGAATTATCACTTCTGTCTTCAAATATTTGGTGTCCAACTGTCGTTTTCAAGTGTCTTCTTTTGGTACTAGAGTGAACTGGTTGGGTTTTTCAGTTTATTGGCCTAGTAAGTTCAAAGGCTAAGACAAACTTGGCTCTCCCATGGTTGTGCTATGCACTCCAAATAAATGCTTTCATAAAGTTGTTCAGTTGAATTGATTTTTTCCCATTACTCTTACTCTTCATAAGACCTGCTGTGAAGACTTTTACCTTCCTCTTGGTCTTTCTCTGAAAGAATTATCATAATTGTCTTCAATATGAGCTATCCAGAACTGATCATAATTAATATTCCAGTTATGGTCTGGGATTTGGCCAGTGGAAATTATAGTGTTTCCTATATACCATATTGCAAACAAACCTGATGTTACTGTGCATTAGAAATTTGGTGGTTCTTTGTATCACCTGCCATTTTCATTTGTTCACCAAATTCTGTTGATAAAGAAAAAAATCAGTGGATTTCAGTGATATAAAAACTTCTATCAGTCCTCTCTGAGTAGTAGTTATTAGACCTTTTTATTATAAGCTTCCATGCCCCAGACTTCTGTCTACCTTATCATTATTTATAGTTGTCTTGCTGAGCCAGTACTAGTACTCTTCTTGTTTAAAAAATTCTATAACTGCGTCTGTCCTGCCCCTCTAGGTCAGTAACCTGCAGCCTGTCAAGATGTGACTCTAGTTCTCTTATCTAGCCTCACATTACTCTCCTTCTGCCCTGGACCCTGGCCTCTTGCCTACTCTTTGGCCTCTCTCCTTCTCACTCTTTCTGCTGCCTCATGCCTTTGCCCATATTCTTTCTATAATTGGAAGGTCCTTCTAAACCTGGCAATTCCTATTCTTTCTTTTTATTTATTTATTTATTCATACGTACAAGCTGGGGTACAGGCCAGAGGCGTGGGGCGGCGAGAGGGTTCACCATAGACGGGGGGGGGGGGAAACAGGCAGATCAGAAATACACTTCTAAGGGGAGCAGTGGGCGAGGCAGGAGAGGTCTGCTGCACCTTGTGGGATTCTCCCCGGCTGGGCGTCGAACTCGCATTGCGCACTGCGCAGCGCTCAACTGCTGCACCACCGGGGAGGCCCCTATTCTTTCTTTAGAAATGAGAGACAGTAAGTTTTAGTCGCTTAACTTGCAGGCTCTGGGTTCCAATTCTAGTTTTGTCTTTGTCACCTCAAATTGTGTTCTAGGTCTGTTGCCTCATCAGTGCAATGGGACTCAATGCAACAGTACTTTTTTCATAGAATTGTAGTAAGGATGAAGTGAGAGGAAACTGCATATCACAGTGCATACCATGTTCATTCCATGCAACAAATGCTCAATATTAGCTGTACATATTTTTTCCATTATCCCTAATACATAAATTATACTTCCTTTTCCCTAGGCAAAATCAGTTGTTCCTTTTTGTGTGTTCACCCACAACTTTGTCATACCTTTGTTATGACAACTGCCATCAAAAGAGGGAAGCTGCTTGCTTCATTCATAAAACAAATCCCAGAATCCGAGCCTGAAAAAAGAGAAGGAAACTCTGTGTCAGGTGTGGTGTGTAGCTGGACCTGGCTGTCCCCTCACTGCTCCCCAAATTTCATCTTTTCATGTCAGTGGGCTCTCACTTGTCATCCTTGCCATACCCCTATTTATTATAGCGTCATGATACCATCTTTCCTCTGGTCCTTGGATCAGTTTCCAAAACTCTCTGAGTGCTAAAAGAGCCACCCTGTTCTCTCTCTCACCATTGCAGATAGCTACTCCCTCCTAAGACAGAACCACGTTTGCATTTTGCTTCAACAGCATCTCTCAATTTTACAGCATTTGTGAAGAAGACAATGGAATCTACGATAGATACAACAGTTAAAGAGATTAACTGGCCAATTTTTGAGAGTGCTGTCCATAAAGTCCACAGGAGAGTTAGGCTTTCTTGTCAGAAAGCAATTCAGTCCCCATAAATGATCATTTAGGTTTGACCTAACTCTGCCCTGGGGCTGGAGTTGAAAGCCTGTACCCCTGGAGATTGTGTTATCCGTGGCTGTGTCAACTGTGCCAGGGGTGGACTCCGGGCCACAGCAGACACATCTCATCTGAAATTTTGAGTCATCCCTGAGACATCATTTGGGACTCTCATCTAATGAGACTAAATTAAAATATGAATGATTGAGCCCAAACACCCCCCCAACTCATCCCTCTGGCATCAGCAAGGAAATCAAATGCTAATAGCCAGTGACCTCCTAATCTAGTCAATGACCCTTAGCTATGAGAAAATAGTCATTGACTTAATCTAAATGCTGCAAATAAAGTAGCCCCATCAGAGATGAAGCCCCAAAATTATGCAAATGAATTAACTGGTGGGAAATAACAATTTTCATAGAACAAGCCCTAAGTCTAGTTTACTCTCTTCATAAGATTTTCCTCATCAAGAGAGAGCCCCATAAATAGGCATTACCTGTCTCTCTCAGGACTGTACCCCTTGGCTCTTGTCACTCACCCCAGAACTCTCCAAGTGCTAACACAGATCCTTTATTTTATTGGTTGCATTAGACTGTGCATTTCTAACTTTCTGGCACTCTGGGGGTCACCTCAGGAAATCATGAAGCCCTTGAATGATTTTCTTTAGAAATGCATGTGTAGCTGTATGTATACCCATGAGTTATTTAATCACTTAGTGTAAGGAGGAAAACAACATTTCTTTTATTGACCTTTTTCAATCTCGGAGGAGAATTTGTGAATTTGCCTGCAGTCCAGGATTGGAAGCGAAAGAAAAAGGCACTGACAAAATAGCATTTTATTTTAATACCCCATTATGGGCAGTCAAAAACCTTGGGATTTTCTTTGTCTAAGTAGAATTGACTTCTGGGTGAGATCAGTCTTTGTCCTCAATACAAGTCACATATGTACGCACATATAATCCCCTTGTTCAGAAACCAAGAGTCCCATATCAGAGTGTACCTGCAACCAGGAGTTGATGTCCTTCATTTCTGCGATTATATCAACTTCCAAGGCTCACCGTAGTCTAAGACCAATCAACAGCAATAGAAAAGGAACAGAAGTCAGATACTAAGATATATGCTTACATTCATCTGGTTCTGTCTTCCCGTCCTCCCAAAACCCTTGCCATTAAACTCCTCAGTGTTTAGAATGATTCATAGTTTTTGTTTGTTTTCCACGACCCCATTTTATTAGCTGGGCTTTGTATCAGTTAGGATTGCAGGAGCTTTAAGGAACACAAAAGCGATCTCTAGAGGCTTAAATAAATTGAGCTTTATTTATCTCCAATATTAAGATATCCGGAAGTAAGGTACTATAACCTCAACAATGTTAGGACTGGCATCTTTATACTTTTTATTGACTTTTTAGCATGCTTCTCATGTCACGGTCATGAGATGTCGATTGCCACCAGCTACCATTTCCACGGGGTGAGAAAGAGTTTTTTAATATGAGGTCAAAGATTTCCCAGAATCCTTTCCCAGAAGACGTCCACTTCTGTAGCACTGAACTTCCCTGTTTTACGGCATTCACCAATGGAAAGATGGCTGGGGAAAAGTGGTTGTACATGGGGATTGAGGTAGTTAACCAGTGTTTACCAGTTTCAGTTGCAAACATCAACAAGTAACTGGCTAATGAAAGTCAGAGAAAACAAAGGGGATGGGGATGGAGACTATTTATTAAAAGAACATTCATGGAAATGAAGGAAATGATTGAGAAACTAATTCTTGTTAAATATGAGCTGGCAGGGTTCCAATATGTCAGAAGCAGGAACACAGGGATCTTTTTTATAAGTGCTCTCCTTCAAATACTCAACTCCAAACACTTTCTAACCTTGTATCGTTCCCTCCTGTCAATTTCCTTGGCAGCAGAGGCTTAGTAGCCAAGTCTGGATTCTGGAACACACCCCTTGAGGGTAATTGAGGAAGGCAAAAGGGAACTCAACCAGACTCACAAGGAATATGGGGGAGGAAGAAATTCCCCAGTGGGAAAGACAACCCAAGCATTTAGTAGAAGGATGGGCCACTGGGTGGGCAAAGACTACCTATGTTCCTCTTACCAAGTTTGGGTGTACACCTGTGTTCTCTCTCCCGTTCTCTCTTAGTCTCTCAGTTTCTCTCATTTGATGGTAAGCCTAAAAACACTAAATCATAAACACTGTGATCCTTATGAGGTCATCAAATAGCTGTATTTAAAGTGTAAAAAGAAATGGGATGCCGACTTAATTTTAGGAGAAGATGCACTCATTTTTTAAAAATGCATTTTGTTTATTTCCAGGTTTCAACATTTTAAAATTTATATGCAGTAACATTGGTTTACATGTATGTGACTCAGAGGAGCAGGTTCGCACCTCCTCAGCCGGCATCACCCCATCCCACCCACCCCCAGAGCACCTATGTTCCTTTATTGTATACTATTGAGCCACTCCCCATTTTTTCTTCCCCTGCCCCTCAATATTATTTTTAAGGTCGTATGTAAAAATCCTGAATTCATTTTTTTTTTGATAAGTGAAGAGCAGGGACTCCAGTTCACATAAAGCTTTTCATCAGCGCCCTAGTCACAGAGTAATTTTTACATCACGATCTTCATATCTCAAGCCTTTTTCAAATAACATCCTCGCTTTCCAGTTGCGTGCAAATGCAATAATCTTATGTTTTTAAAATGGATATCATGTCGTAAAAAGATCATTGTAATATTACAGTAACATGCATTAGCAAATATTAGTATAGCGTTAGAATAAAAATCCAGAGTTCAGATCCTGGCTCTGCCATAACTAGCTGGATTTATCTTAAGACCTCAATTTCCTAATGCTCGTAATAGCAATAATATCTCCTGTGACTTATAGAAAAGGGTAATTTGGATCACAGTTGCAGTGCTTAACATGCATAAATTTGAAGACTGCTTTATGGCCAGAAAAGACCCTTAGTTTATTCATTTGTTTATTTCTACGATTTTAAGCTTCCTCTGAAACTTTTCAGAGTGTAGCCATCAATGTGTTGGCCTTAAACCTGAACTCTACCACTTACTGACAAGTTACTTTTTCTCTATTTTGATTTCCTCATCTATTCATGGATAATAATCATGGTACTCAGTCAGAGGGAGTAGAATAACTGTTCAGGAGGCAACCAGCTGTGTCTACCATTTTGTTGGTAAACCTTTTCTTGTTTTTTTTCCCTACTGAATTTATCTGAGAATTAAATTCTGTATGTAAGCAACCTGACAGAGACCCTGGTGGTTAGCTGATATTCAGTACATGGTAGTCGTTGAGAAGATGATGATGATGATGTAATTTCTTGACAACTGAATGTACCATCCTATAGACTTCAGAGATACTGATTTCTAGTGCCCAGTTTTTGAAAGAATGCACTTTTCCATATTAAAATGTTACGGCAGTGATGTGTAGAGAGAGAACAGAATGTGGCTGAAAGAGACATCACCTTGTTATCAACTTTCAGGCTCACCAACCTCTCCCTCGCAGGAGACTTTCCTTTTTCAGATTAATATTTTCCACCCACCCTTTCCATCTTCCCTAAATGAAAGCATATTTCTTTGTTGCTTTTTATTTTCCTATTCTTGGTGTGACATTCTCTATTTCTATAGAGGCTTTTGTGATGCTTCTGAGGAAACAAAGTCTGAGTCTTTGAAATAATGAAGATATCTCTAGACAATAAATCCTAGTTTGTCAAGACCCTAATAGTAGATCAGTGCTTTGTTACATAGATTGCTATCTCAGTTTAGTCTTCCAGTTTCCATTGTGGATTGATACTTCTTTTGTTCTTTCTCTCCAACATACACAAATACACGCACTTCATACTTCAGTCATGTGATTGGAAACCCACAAAGATTCTTGGAGTACCCAGATGTAGGATTAGGAAGCCAGTCTTGAACCCAGACTCAAGCGTATCTGTAGTTTTGAAGGATGGTGCTGCCTATATTGTAACAGCTGGAAGAGTTCACATCACTTTAGAAGCGTTTAACTTCTGGCAACAGAAAGTATAATGAAAATAGGGCCTCCCTGGTGGCAGAGCAGGTTAAGCGTAGCACTATGAAGCTATCCAGAGCCACTGCAGCGGGGAGATTCCCACATGGCGCAGCAGACCTCTCCTGCCTCGCGCGCTGCTCCCCTCAGCAGTGTATTTCTGTCCATCTGCCTGTTGTGCTCCCCAATCTGTCTCTGGTGAACCTTCTCACTGCCCCATGCCTCTGGTCTGTACCCCAGCTTGTATGCATAAATAAATAAATCTTTTTAAAAAAAGAATATTATTAGAGTGGGCTGGAAAACATTTCTATAGTTGACATGTGTTGAATATCCTGCTTAGATTACCTTCCACTTACAAACTTTTTACACTTTACAAAACCTCTTTCCATGGGCTATCTGATTTAACCCTTATCGTAACCATGTAAGGTAGGGAGGTGCTAGGATTCCCATTTGGCAGATAAGGTAATGAAGGTGCAGAAATGCTTTTGAAAATCTCACCACAGGAGAAGGGAGCACAGGGGACTGTGATGGTGAATCGTGGGTGCTGCGACAGTGGGTATACTATGATAACACCCTCTACCTCCAAAATACAAGCATCATTGTAAACCAACATTACCTCAATAAAAAAAATTCAGATCACAAGATTAATAAATGTAAATTCTGGAATTAGAATCTAGGTGTTAAACTTTTAATTTATTCCTTGTGCTGTATTTGGAATGGTAAGTCTTGTTCATCTCATGTAAATTCTTATCAACTGCTATCAGCAGCCTGGAGTACTCCATTTTAAAAGGGCTTGAAGCAGGTTGAGAAAGACTAAAACAGTTTCATAGATGAATTATTAATGTCTACCATTAGTACTCATTTGGAAAATATTGGTATAAATATATTGTCTCTGTCTGCCATTCCTAAACTAAGGTACTTCCAGTTATTGATAAGGAAGCATTATCTAACAATTTTTTCTCTGGTTCAATTTGTTAGTGCAATTGGATAAAATGGTACAAAAACACATAGATGCCTGTACCTTGAACCAGCTATGCTTCTGCAGTGACAATGAGCAAACTGGAGCACCTCAAGTTTCAGCATGGAGACACTTACAATGAAATTGTTACAGAAGCTCTTGGAGACATTTTCTGAATAGGCAAACGAATTTCCTGCTGGGATTTCGCATTCTGATCTCTCAGTGGTCTCAGATGTTGTAGATTCTTGAGGAATATACCTTGTTTTAACCACCAGAAGCATTGGATTCAGGAATAGGAAGAGCAGAAAATGGACTCCAGTTCTACTGCTAATACTTAGCTGAGTAGCATTGAGCACATCTCTTAATATTCCAGCCTTCAGTGTTTTTTGGACTAGTTAACTTCAGTGATCTTCTTACTATAATGATGTAATGATCCTCTGATTTTTCACCTGGGTGTGTGCTATACTGAATGTTCCCCCAAAATTCGTATGTTGAAATCCTAGCCCCAAATGAGATAGTAATTGAAGGTAGGCTTTTTCGAAGGTAATTCAGTCATCAGGCTGGTGCCCTCATGAGTGGGATTAGTGCCCATATAAAAGACTTCAGCGCTCCCTCACCACTTTGACCGTGTGAGGGTAGAGCATGAAAATGGCTGTCTATGAACAGGGAAGTGGGCCCTCTCTAGCTACTGATTTGCTAGTACCATAATCTCATTTATAAGCTGTGCTGTTTATGGTATTGTTATAGCTTCCCACACAGACTAAGTGTGTTAAACCAGATTACTCCTAAGAAACCCTAGGAGAATTTTAGCTAGGAGTTCAAATATTTGTCTCGGGGTTCAACATTTATCTATTAAGAGAAATGCACTGTTCTAAGCCCTGAGAATAAAGTTGCTAACAAGACAAAACCCTTACCCTCAGAGAAGCTTGTACTCCAGTAAGGAAGGCAAGTACGCAATCAGTATATGATACAATTTCAGATAGTAATAATGTGATGATTTTTTTTTAATAGGAGGGAATAGACTAAAGAACTGTTTTTGAAAGAGGATGCCATTTTATATAAGGTGATCAGGGAGGTGACATTTGAACAGAGACCTGAAAGAAGTGAGAGAGGGTCGCCTGATGGTCTTTGAGGACTTGCATTCAACAAGAGTTACACATGCAAAGTCCCTGAGGCAGGATTGAGCTGAATGTCATGAGAATCATTTAGTCTAATATCCTCACTATCTATATAGGTCCAGTGAGGCTAAGATTTGGCCTAGTGACATAGCTAGTTCATGTAATAACTGGGTTAGAATGCCTTTCCTGAATCTCTCTCAAAATTATGCTACCTTTAAGGTCAACATGCCTTTGAAAAACTGACAAAAAAGCATGCCTGTAGATTTCACGAAAGCAAATGTTGATGGAACAGTGGCCATTTATAGCTTTCTAAGAGGATGACTTGAACTTGCCGTGGGTACCACAGCTGCGTTTGTAAGCATCAGATCCACAAATGTACTTAATGTCAACCAAGGACTCTGCATTACCAGTAATGCTGCCCCCAGGGAGTCCTCAAGTCTGCTAGTCCTAATCACTGTGCTCACCCCTCTAACCTGCTGACCCAGACATTATGTGGGGTAGAGCAGTATTCCCAAGGGGGTGGTGTTGATGAAGTAAGATGTCAACCATAAGTGGATCTGATTGAAGAAATGTTTTAAGGAAGCAGCTCAGAAGTATTTGAGTATATGTGTCTAGAATGAAGCCTACAATAAATGCTACGGAATTGAGAGAGCTGGAAGCCACTGTGATAACCACGACGACTTTATAGACTAGAATCAAAGACAAATTGGCTCTTTGTGATGAGGTGTAGACTAGGAACATAAGAAACCATTCATTCATTAATTCATCATTCATCATGCAGTCAGTTGTCAGTAAGCAATGTTAAACTTCCATTATGTGCCAAGTGCTGTGTCAAGTTCTGGAAATAAAGATTGATTAGATTCCTGTCCTTGGGGATCTTGTACTATCAAGGGTAGGTCTCCCACCTATATAAAGAAATTATATGAAATAAAGCATTAAAACTGCGATAATAGTGATACAGAACCCTGAGAGCCGCGAAGGAAGATATTTCCTTTAAAAAGCTGAAAATATCATCCATTTTTCAACCTCACACAGACGTAGGGAAACCAACCCTAATCAACATCACCTCTTAATATGAAAAACAATAAATACCTTCATAAGTCGACTCAAATTAAATCCATAAATAAGTCCGTGTTTATAAACAGTGATGGCTGCAGAACCCTGTGGATATTTAATACTCAAATATTTCCTGAAACAAAATGTTTTTGCAAAACTTCTTGCCTTTCTACTCTGACAGCCACAGACATCCTAACTAGAAAGTGAAGGTGCTCTCCATAGCGCTGACATTATTGATTCTGTTGTTAACAGTGCAGACATAAATGACTGATGAGAACTCCCTGGTCGCTCCTCCCTTCTGCCATTGAAATGGCCCTGTGCTTTATCCAAACAGGACTTCTAAAACGAACAGTAGATGTACAAGCAGAGGAGAAATCGGTCCTGAGGTGAATTAACTCTCTTGAGGTAGATTTGTTTGTGCTTCCAACAACCTGTACAGTAAACCTTATGAGGCTTCTCGTAGGAATTTTAAGGAGAAATGGGAGATTGCTGGAAAGCCTTGAGTTTTATCCGCTGCCTTTTCTTCTCGTTGAGACCTGAATATTCTCAGGGGACTTTTGAAGTTTGCCATTTTAAGAACAGAGTTCCTGAGAATCATTTGAAATCCTCCTTGTTTCTATTTATCAGTTTTTCTAATACAGATATTCTGTAAACACCATCGAAAGAATGTTCTCTTTTCCTCACAGATAGATCCCAAATGTGTGCCCGTAATCACCGGGTCAAGGGTTTCTTGGCTCTGAGTTAAATTGCAGCTCTACATGGCTTTTAAGAAAAGGCTCTTCTCTGTAGTGAATGAATTGTCAAACAGGCCCATTTCAATGACCCTAAGAGCAGAGCTTTCCAGATTATGGACTAAACAGAGCAACAGGCCATGGCTTTAGTTATACAAGGAGAAGAAATCATAGGCATTGTCAGGCAGACTCAGGGATGCCTCTGCTTTGATATTTCTTCAACAGTAGTAGAGTATGCTCCAAATTAAGCAGCATGATTTCGACTTGTTTCAGAGCTATAATTTCCTCCCCTGAAAAACAACAACTTGCATGGGGATCAAAAGCCGACCTTTCACGGTTTTTCATGAATTGATAAGATAATAAGTACTTGATCCCGAATTTTTATTCCACAAGCCCTTGTTCTCTAATCTGGTCATCCGACTGCAAAATCACAACCAAAAAGCTAGAGTTGATATCTAGGCTCCTAAATAGTAATAATAATGATGATGATGATAAGTATAATAATAGTGGCAGAAGTAATAGCAGTAACAGTAGCAGCAGTAGTAATAGCAGCTGTAGGAGTACTGGCAACAGCAGAAGTAATGCACGTATCATCTAATCAGTACAATAATCCTGTCAGTAGTACCACTAGAATTCATAGTTTGCTAATAAAAAAACTGAGATGTAGAGAAATTGAGTAGCAGCAGTGGCAGCAGAAATAATACTAAGTAGTGCCATCTAAATTTCTTATAATTCTGTAGGTAAGTACTGTTAGCATTTCCAGTGTGCAAATATAAAAGACTGAAGTATAGTGAAATAAAGAAATTTGCCCAAGGTCACACAGCTAAGAAGTGGCCAGGATTGAAACCCCAGTGGTCTGACTTCAGTTTGTGATCTTAACCGTTGATAGGGTTCTCTCAATTGTTAACTTATTAAAGTGAGTATTAATGACATTTTAGCAAATTCAAGTAATAAATCTTAGGTTGAAATGGATCTTCAAGATCTCACCCAATACCTTTCCCAATACAGGAGTCATTCTGTACCATCTCTGCTAGAAAAACCTTTTTTCCCTGGCTTTAAAACCCAAAGTGATGAAGAAACTTTTTACTTTGCAAAGTAGCCCATTTCATTTGGAAACGCCCTAATCATTAGGCTCTTATCTCTTGCATTGAACTGAAATTGATCTTCCCATAACCTCTGCCTTTTTGTCTATATGTATGCTTGGGACCACACACCACACATGGTAAGCGTAAACCCTCTTGGCAAAGACAGCCCTTTAAATATTTGGAAGCATTCAAATCTCCCCTGACCCTATAACCACTGCCAAATACAGATAGCAAAATTGGAAATAAGTAGAAACTAAAATTTAGTACCCGATCTTAAGGACTTTTTACCTAAAATATAAAAATGTTTTAGATAACAAAGAGTACCCCCAGCTGCATATTTGTACGATGTTGGCAAACAGGGTCATTTGGTTTTCCCCATGCATTGCCACCAGAGGTGGCACATAGTGACCTGTCAAATTCAGTGCATTTTGTGACATCAGAACCCCAATGGCTTTCCAGGGGACCAGCCTCTCAACTGAAATCTTTAAAACCTACGGGATCCTGCCTGACACTGGAGAGAGCCCAGCGTTAAGTCCCCAGGAAAGCCATCGGGGGTTCTAATTCCACAAAATGTACTTCATCTACTCTCAACAGGGAAGCTGCTTAAAACTAGGGCAGAAGAGACAATCATTGGCTCAGGATCAGCCCTCACACCTATCTTAGCATCATATCTGCCATTCGGGAATCATGCAGTGGCATGCCCACATTTTGTGTCATGGCTCTTTTATCATGCCACTACTTCATTCCAAATTCCAGCCCATACCCTGACATGTGCTCTCCATTCTTGTTGGTCATGGATTTCTGGATGTTGACCCCTGACCCGTGTATTCATGTGTCCTGTGCACCACTTTGAACTCTGGGACAGTATAAACGCCCCAGCCACTTTAAAGCCCTCCACTTCTGTTTGATGGCCCCTCCTCTGTATTGTCTGACCTTGACTCTGCTTTCTGTACAAATAATAATCACATACCCTTTTACCCCCACACTCTGTGCGGGAGAATCTGTGTCAGCATCCATCAGGATTTCTAACCGCATTTTTCTATCTGTCAACTTCACCAGTCTCCTAGACTTGGTCCCCTTTCAACAATCCGGCACCGACACAGTATAATTTCTTTTAAATAATGATGCAATTTGATATGCTTTTCAAAAGGTTATGGTAATGACTTTAAAGTGTGTTGCCTGGGAAAGACAGTTCAACAGTGCTGGTGGCTATAATGGATTCCAGAGCATTAGAAATTGCGAATCTCAGGAAAGAGATGTGTGGAGATTAGAGCTGTTGGAGGAAAAGATCAGATTAGAGACACACAGTATCCAGGGCACCAGCTGGGGCAGGGAGTTGCAATCATGTTTGGAACTGTAGTTCCCAAGGAGATGGGACGATGGAGGGGAAGCCAGAAAAGGTAACTGCCTGTGGGATAGTTAGTTAAATAGAAGCAAAGGTATGGTGAACTTCATTTTTCAGAGCTGTAGTTACAGAACACATGGCACCAAATTTTACCATCTTAACAATTTTTGAGTGTGCAGTCCAGTAGTGTCAAGTACATTTGCTGTGTTGTGAAATCGTTCTCCGGGAATTTTTCATCTGACTATGGGGAGGACAAATAATTTTCCCTCTCCCTTACAGTTTCTTGCCTGAGACCCTCTGTCATAAAAGTTTAACGGAAAACCAAACAGACCTGTAATAACATGTATAACTCTTGTATACATGGGCGATGTCCCGGAGAACTGAGTAACTCCCCCAATTGGCACAAGCCACCACCCTAAATACCACCTCTGGCTAAAGACAAAAGAAAAATGTTGGGGGTGAGGGGAATTGTAGGGGGTTACCAGGAAAGGCCCCTTAAATGAAGATACAGTTTTTAGACAGATTTAAGTTGCTGCCTTCTCCACTGACAAGAATGTCTAGAGATCTGGTCATTTTCTTCTTCCCGGTACAGAGGAAGCGACCCTTACAAAGATTTCCTTTGTAAATGTCCTTAAAAAAGGATAACTTCTGTTCTCAGGGATTTTGCCATGTATGCTGTTTCTGAAAAACAATCAGTCTATACTGTCAAAAAGTTCAGAAATACGTGTTGGTGAGTAGATAGAGAAAAAGGGGCTTTCATGCACTGTTGGTGGGAATGTAAATTGAGGCACCCACTATTAAAAAACAGTGTGGTGGTTCCTCAAAAACATTCAAAATAGAACTACGTATGATTCAGTAATCCCAATCCTGGGAATTTCCCCAAGGAATATGAAAACACTACTTTGAAGAGATATATGCACCCCTGTTTACAATAGACATGATACGGAAACAACCCAGGCACCCAGTGATAGGAGTGGCTAGGAAGCCATGTTACATAGACACCATGGAATACTACTCAGTCCCAAAAGGAAGATGACATCTTGCAGTTTCCAACAAATTGGAAGAAACTTGAAGGTATTATGCTAAGGGAAATAAGTCCGAAGGAGAAAGACAAATACTATGTGATTTCACTCATTTGTGGGACATAAAGGGGAAAAAAATGAACAAACAAACCAAAAGCGAACCCTTAGACTCTAACAATAGAATGGTGGTTACCGGAAGGGGAGGGGTAGGGAGTAGGTGGGAGGGCTCCTTGGTTAATGACTGTGAGCAGCAGTTACTGAAGTGACAAACTCTACACCTGAAACCCATACAGTGTTGTAAACTGTTACCACAATAAAATTAGTCAATATAAAGTAATCATTATGCCCAAAAGGCATATTTTGGAGCAGTTTATTCTGCTCCCCTTCATTGCAAAGCCAAAAATGTATATCCATTAAATAGTTGCCCATTTCTCCTCCTCCACCCCCTGATAACCACCATTCTATTTTCTCGATGAATCTGATTTCGTTAGGCACCTCATCTAATGGAGTGATACAATAATTGTCCTTTTGTGACTAGCTTATTTCACGTAGCATAACGTCTTCAAGTTTCATTCATTAACCATCATTTCTCGACCATAGTTTTGTGCCCAGCGTATGATCTCTTGGTGGTGGGTTGGTTGGTTTGATTTGTTTTGTCTAGATTGCAGTAACTTTGGTTTACAAGGTTGCTTGTGTTTTAGAGGTGTGGGGCATCCCCCTTCAGGTGTTGCGATCATATCACACCCACCACCAAAGCACCTTTAGTCCTCCCCCGCCCTTGGTCTGGCATATGTGTCCAAGAATGTAAGCCAGACATACATCATTGTACTGTGCTTCCCTTCCTTTCCCTTTTGTGCTTTTTACAAATGGAAACTTTGTGGTAACCCTCCATCATGGAGTGCTCTCAGGATTTACACCTCTAAGGAATGGGGGCAGCAGGGAGCAGAACCATAATGTAGTTGTAATTAAGGCTGTGGCCTGATTCCGTAGGAAGCTTGGAGTTGGCTTGGCCTTTCAAAGTTGTCCCAAAAGGGTTGAATGGGCACAGATTTTGAATCCCTGTATCCACCAGCCTTTGTCCCTAGGCCTTCTTCTGCGGAGGGAATATAAGTTTGTGTCAGGAAGTTCTCTGAGGGCAATTTCCTGGAAAGAGCCCCACTGTGAACCAGCAGCCAAAAACCCAGCAACTGGAACTTGGGGACGCTGAAGAGAGGGTTCAGTGTGGGGTACCAGAAGTATAAATACACTTCTTATGATCATGTACATGACATAAGGGGCAGGACAGTGTTTATTTCACTGCAAAACCTGCGTTCTTTGCCCTGCACTGGGCTTTGTCTCCAAGAGAGATCCAGTATTCATGCTAAGGTTAAACTTGGTCTCCATGCACAGTTAAAATGGAATCAAATCCCAGAAACGATATCCTTCAATGCGTCTTTCATTAATTACTTCTTCCTCAAAACTCCTCCAGCACCTGCCTTTCTTTCTGATCCTTGCCGCAAGGAGTGACACTGTGCCATTTGAAATTCTCCATGCCGAAGGCCTTTCCTTCCTCTCTCTGAGCAGTCTGCTGCTGTCAGGAGATGCTTTCAAAAACATGGCTGCTTTTTTTTTTCATTACGGTAACATTGGTTTACATCATTGATCGTGTATTGCAAGTATAGAATCTCCCCCTCGGGTGGTGTTGCCACCAAGCCAACCCCAGTCCAAGACCATAGTCCACTGTGCTCCTTCCCCTCCTTGCTGCCCCCACCACTCCTCCAGTAGCCTCAGTTCTGTAGTCACCTTTCAAGGGTTTGTTTTTAGTGTGGCTTTCTCTGACCCTTTGTTTGCTTTCCTTATATTCCACATGTAAGTGACACCATCCAGTATTTATCATCTTCTGGCTTATTTTGCTTAACATAATCCGCTCCAGTTGCAACCATGTTGCCCCAAATGGCAAGTGTTTATCTTTTGTGATAATTGCACTAACTAGTACTCCCAATGCCGTGTTGAGTGGTCGTGGTGAAGGTGGGCATCCTTTTCTTGTACCAGATCCGAGTGTGAAAGCTTTCAGGTTTTCACCACTGAGAATGATGTCAGCTGTGGGTTTGTCCTGTATGACCTTTGCTATGTTGAGGTGAAAAACATGATATTTTTCAAACCTAATTTAGCAAGACTTCTGTGCCAGGAGTTTCTGAGGGAGGAGTCAGATGGTCACAGATGGTCTCGGCCCCCAAACTGTTTTCATTGGGTGATTTTGTCATTGGGTGATTGTCATAGGGTGTAGTTACACTAGATGGTATAACTTACCAGGCAACTAGGCTGCATGGTATAGCCTATTGGAACCACCCTTGTATATGTAGTCTGTTGTTGACCCAAGTGTTGTTAAGCGACACAAGACTGCATGGGCCAAACACTGCTATAGACTTGACATACATTTCCTCAGTTAATCCTAATATGTTCGTCCTGCAGTCCCTCCCCAAAGTACTCATTTTTACATGCAAAAACAGGCTTAGAGAATTGCAGTGCCTTCCCTAGTGGCTCTCAGCTGGGAAATGACATAGTCAAAAGAGACATTCCACCTCCAGGGCACGAGTCCTTAACCATCATGCTTAAAAACTTTGACTCCCTGCTGCATCAGGATTGGGTCCAGATTCCTCCATCATCAGTACCTTCCTGTCTCCTGTTTTCATGCACACTGAGCAAATGTGCTGCCCCTGATGAGGCAGGTGTCCAAGCCATGACACCTGCTGCTTCTGGGTACTTTCTCCTGCTCTCTGCCAAGTGCTGGAAGGATTACTTCAATCCATATGTGATTTCAGATCCATCTTCAAAGTCAGCTTTCTCCAGAGAGCCTTTCAGTGAACTACCCTAGAACCTGGCCCTAGACAGACACTACAGAGTTTCACATATTCATAGATAGTTCCCCCATTGACCTATGAGTTCCTTAAGAACTGTTTTTTAGTAAAAAAATGATTTTTGGTTCTTTTTCTTGTTGCCAAGAAGTTGTTCACTGTAAAAGCCCCCTGAATTTTAACATGAAAAGTAAATCTAAGTTTGTAGATTCCCGGGAAAAGATAGTCACAGAAACTTAAAATTAATATTCAGTATAACTGATTTTATGGAAATTCTGTCCTTGACATATTATTGAGAAGTACCAGAGCAGATTTTTTAAACTAAGCTTATTTTGAAATAATTGTAGACTCACTTGGAGTTAAAAGAATTAAAACGGGGGGGGGGGGCTCTCTGGTGGCGCAAGGGGTTAAGTCTCAGCACTGTGAAGCTACCAGGCAGCCACTGCAGCACGAGTTTGATCCCCAGCCAGGGAGCTTCCCACATGGCGCAGCAGACCTCTCCTGTCTCACCCTCTGCTCCCCTCAGCAGTGTGTTTCAGTAGATCCACCTGTTCTGCTCCCCACTCTGTCTCTGGCGAATCCTCTCACCCCCATCCCCGCACTTCTGGCCTACACCCCAGCTCTTGTATGCATAAATAAATAAATCTTTTTTAAAAAGAATTAACACAGGGATCCCATGTATCTTTTACCTAGTTTTGTTCCAATGATACAGTTTGCAGGACTATATTCAGTGTCACAACCATGATATTGACATTGATATAGTTAATATACAAGACATTTTCATGAGGACAAAGATCCCTCCAATTGCCTTTTTACAGCAATACCCACCTGCTTTCTACCCCTTGCTTCTCTTCCATTCCCTGAGCCTGCAACTGTTGCTCTATTCTCTATTTGTATACTTTTGTCATTTCAAGAATCTTGTATAAGTGAAATCATGTACTATGTCATCTTATGAATTTTTTTCACTCGACATAATTCCCTACCAATTCAACCAGAATTTTGCAAGTAGTACTAGTTCTTTTTTGTTGCTGAATAGTATTCTATATTTTGGAGATGATCTTATTTGTTTAACCATTCCCCCATTGGAAGACATCTGGGGTATTTCTAGTTTGAGACTATTATGAATGAAGCTATCAACATTCATGTTTAGATTTTTGTGTGAACATAAGTTTTCATTTATCTGGGATAAGTGCCCAAGAATGCAAGTTCTGGATCATATGGTAATTTGAATGCTTCATTTTTATAAGAAACTGCCACGCTTTTCAAATTAGTGGTACTAGAATATTTCCTATTACACCAGCCATGTAGCAGCGACTCCTTTTCGCAGCATCCTCTCCAATATTTGGTATAGTCACTATTTTCATTTAACCATTTTGATGTGTGTAGGACTATCTCATATTTTTAACTTGAATTTGCCTAGTGGCGAATGATATTGAACAACTTTTCACATACTTATGTGGCATCTATATATCCTCCTTGGTAAAACATCTGTTCATATTTTTTACCCATTTTCTAATTTTAATGGTTTCTTACAGTTTAGTTTTTATATATTAGATAATAGTCCTTTAGTATATATGTGGTTTGAAAATATTTTCTCCCTTGTCTTTTGATCCTCTTTAATAGGGTCTTTCCCGGAGCAAAAGCGATTCATTTTAGTGAGATCTAATTTACAGTATTTCCTTTTATGGTGACAAGTCTAAGAACTTTGTCTAGATCTCTATCCCAAAGATTTCCTCCTGATTGATATGCCCGAGAGTTTCACAGTTTTACATTTGTCTGTGATCCATTTTTAATTTTTGTATGAAATATGAAATATAGGTTGAGGTTCATTTTTTTGCATATGGATGTTCAGTGGACCTAGCACTATTTGTTCAAAAAGGCTGACTTTGTTATTCGCCTCCCTCCTTGGCTTCAGATCCAGCCACCTTCCATATCTCCTGGACCACACAACCGGAATGTCCCTTAGACACCGGAGACTTAGCATGTCCCACACAGAACGCATCATTGTCCTCTTTTCCTCTCAACCCATCCTCAACATTTTCCCTTCTCTAATGTCACTATTTTTGTTAACATTAGCCTCCAATTGCCCAAGCTGGAAACTCAGGGACCAAAATCATTGTCTTAGAATCCACCCTTACCTTTAAATCTCACATAATATAATACCCAACCTAATCTTATCCCCACCCCATCTCTCAAATCTATTCTCCTCTTTCCCTCTCCCCTGCCTTCAGAATCTTGCCCCAGATGCTGCTCAGGTTCCTGATTTTTCTCCTTTTCTACCTGAGTTTGGTCTCGCTTCCTAATCCATTCTCCACTGTGCAGTCACAATAATCCTCCTGAAATGTGGATCTGTTGAGGTAACCCTCATGGTATAGGCTTTCTGTTGTTTCCTGCTGCCTAAGGCAGAAAGTCCAACAAGCCTTTTTTGCAGACTCTGGATTAAACCTCCAGCTTTCACAGCAGCACCCAACACAGTGCCTGACATGCCCCAAATATTTGTTGATTGACTAATCAGGTCTTAAATTATGGATGAAGTAAACCTCCCATTTTTAACACCTTAGATTCATTTTTAAAATACCCACATCAGCCTTCTCTGACTGTCGATGTTTAGTGGAAGTGAAGCCTGCCCAAAACCTGGTGTTTAGGATTACCCCATCCCAGAATTGAGTCAAGAATTTAGATGCAAGAAGTTTATTTAGGAGATTATTGCAAGATGCAGGAGTAAGAGAGTGAGAAGAATGAGGAAACAAAGACAGGTGAACTGTCCTTTAGGACTTGTGAGCCGATAAACATCCATCTGAAGGTAGGTAGCTGGAGCCTGAAATGCAGAAAGCCAGAGTATGGACTCCCCTGTCCCTGTCCTGTTGCTTGAGCGTTGCTGCCGCACTGTCCACTCCCCTGTGGCTCTGCTTGCCCATCCAGGATGAAGCGAGCCCCCACAGCATGGAGAAGAACACTAAGGGCAGAAAACAGGAAGATTCAGGCTCACCTCTGAGTTGGGATGCTAGCTATTCAGGGTGAATTTGAGTTTGCACCAAACTGTCCACTGAGGCTAACGCTGGGCTCTGCATTGAGCTGATGAGACACAATGGACGTGCCAGAGAGGTGTCTGCTATAAGTGGAGCAGGGCATCAGCCATGCCAGTCTTTCTTCCGGGTGTCATTAGAAGACTTGTTTATCTTTTTAATCCTCCACAAATGAAAGAAAAAAAGGATCCCAGAAGATTTCAGTTCAGCTTAGCCTTTGTGTCACTGGAGGGGTGTGGAGGATACTTGAAATTGGAGCTTGCTAGAAGGTTTTAAAAATCCATATTAAATCAACCATCACATGTGAATGATTCTGATTATGCCAGAGCATTTGTATTCTTAACTTATTGGGGTGATCAAATGAAATAATCATTATAAAGCACTCTGCGCAATGCGTGGCACAAGCGAACACTCAGTACATGTTAATGTTGCTGTGATTATTATTGTTGATTGTCAGAATTCATCAGATGCACATCACCAAGTAGTAGTAAGTGGTCTGTCAGCAGGAAAATGGAAACATTCTCATTACATAGAACTCAGTGTTGTAGAGACAGTCATTAAATCGGGATCTAATTTTAGTCTTCTGGGAGACAGAAAATGCTAGGTTCTCTGGAAATGTTGAATCCTTCCTCAGGCATGTAGTTTAATTTTCCAAAATTAAATTGCATAATCTGTAAAATGAAAATGAAATTGTGCTGCTCTTCATAAAAGGCCCAGGCAAATCTTAGGCACTATACAATAGAAATGGGAAAAAGTGTTATTTTCCTGCAGGGCATAATTAGAAATAAAGAGGCAAGGTGACTCACAACGTTCTGAGCTGCAAGGGGAATAAAGGAATAAAATTCTTCCCCCCCCCGCCCCTGTTATTTTATGGCCGCCAGGTTGAACTCATACTTATCCAATGAGCCCCCAAATGGAATGGCATTCTGCACCAACTATACTGATGATAGTGATTCGGGGAGTAAATGATAAGATTCCACCCTTCTAAAGTGCTTTTAGAATTGGATTCTAGTAAGTTTCATTTTGCTCTTGGCCAATCACAAAAGAGACTACAATAGAGAAAAGTGAAGACATCCTGCTGGAGAGAGAATGCTGCACAGAAAAGGGAAAGAAACCCCTTAATTTAGAGTTAGGGGTGGAGAAAAAAGGCATTTATGCTGTAACAGAAGGAAAATACTAAATAAAGCAAGGAGAGGGGGAAATGGCTTAAAATAGAAGGAAAAGAATCGAGGAAAGATTGAAATGGACTGAAATGCAAAAAAGAAAAAAAGACTTTGAAGGGGAAATGTGATTATTATATAGATTACATGCAGACCATGAAAATGTAGGTAAGAAGTTTCTATAGAAGAATGAATGAGCAGTGCGCTGACGATCATCTTCGCCAAGACAAAGTTGGAATCCCTAAAATTTTTTGGATCGTTGTGACATCCCTTCACTTCTGCCAAGTCCATACTTAGTCTTCTGTTTTTTTTCTTCTGAAGAACTCAGGGCAGCCTTCAGAATAGCAGGATGACCTTCTGCCCGGTGGGGGTGTCTGATCCCCTTCCAAGAACTACTCACTGGTTCACAAACCACTTTCCAGAGTATTAGAGACACTATTTTTCTTCTGCTGCTGCTCAGCTCCTGCAGTTTGTGTTACCAGTGGTATAGAGACATCCAAGATCTACGTCAGCTCGTTAAGTAACATGATCTGCAACAAAAGAAACACGAGAAGCCCGTGATTTGGTCCTTTTGCAGTTAAAATCATACTCAGAAAGCCTTTTGATCACTGGCATTTGGAAAAAGCCATTTCCAGGAATCTTTCTGTGTTCAAAACCCAGCTTAGAATTCTCTACTTCTTAACAGAGTGCGTGCCAGTAGCTGGTGACTGTAAAGTGTGAAAACATAAATTGTTTCGCAATCGCTAGATAATAGCATCTCCCTGTGCAGCTGGGCAGCCTTTCTTTTGCATGACTAATTTTTTTCCCTGGACTCAACCAATCTCAGAGAAAATGGACACAAGTTCCTCTTGACTTGGTTTAGACCCAGACAAGCAATGTGGGTGGCCTCATTCACCCTCACGTATCCCTGCTCTCGCTCATACAACAGAAGAGGTGACCACAACACCACACCCTCCAGTCAAGCAGTGAGGAAATTTGGGGGGTCATGGCAGACAAGTACTGGTAGAAACTTGATGTTGGAAAATACAAGGCACTTTCTCCTAGACAGAGTAAACCAGGGCAGCTGCCCAGCCCCACATTTTTAGTAGGGAACACATAATACAAATCTCTTCAAAGGATGTACATTGTTTAAAAGATTTATTGTTATTTATTTATGCATATAAGAACTCTGGTGTAGGCCAGAGGTATAGGGGACAGTGAGAGGTTTCACCAGAGACAGTAGAGAGCATAACAGGCAGACTGACTGAAATACACTGCTGAGGGGAGCAGCAGGTGAGACAGGAGAGGTCTGCTGTGCCATGTGGGTCAGCTCCCTGGCCGGGGCTCAAACTCATGCCGCAGTGGCTGGCAATAGCTTGATAGCACTGAGACTTTAACCCCTGCACCACCAGGGAGGCCCAGGATATTTTAAGGCAGGTATTAGGGTCTATCGACAATAAGCACCCTTTCATCCCCCCACCCCCCTTTTTACTGAGTTAATATTTGATGTACAACAATATGTAAGTTTAAGGTGTATGACATTGGCTTGATGATTTTATATCACAATACCATTGCAAAATATTGTCAACTACACATCTGTCCTGTCACACAATTAGCATTTCTTCTGGTGTTGGGAGTAATTAAAATCCAGTCACTTAGTAAGTTTAATGTTTATAACAGTTTTGTTGTCTGGAAACACTATACTGTGTATTAAGTCTCTAGGACTTAATCGTCCACTAGTTACGAGTATGTACTCTTAAACATCTCCCCCATTCCTACCTCCCCCCTACCTTCCCCCCGCCCCAGTTATGGAATACTATTCAGCCATGAGAAAAACAGAATTCTGCCATTTACAACAATATGGATGCATATTGTTAGAATTGGATTCTAGTAAGTGCATAATACTAAATAAGATAAGACAGACAGAGAAAGACAAGTACTTTATGATATCTCTTATCTGTGGAGTCCAAAAAAGAAAGAAAACTAATGCCCTTTCAAATGACCAAATCCCAGGTGGTCAGCAGCTTAGCTAAAATGTCTCACTACCTTTTCCTGACACAGAAATTCCTTTGAAGACCCAACTCCCACTAACGATCTCCAGCAGCTCTGGTCAGCACTTCTCTTCACAAACGAAGCTTCTCAAAAACTGTGTGGACAAATGTAGCTTTAGGTTTTGAAACAAATCTTTCTATTAAGAAAAAGTACTGAAATGGGCACACTTCACCGTCCTCAACGCACCCACGTTATTGAAACACTCACAAACCTGAGGGACTGCTTCAAATCAAATACTGTTGGGGAAGGTGCCGTGTTCCCCACCCCCACTTACATGCAGCCGCCTGGGACTAGCTCCTGGGAACGAGGGTGGTATTGAGCAGCCAGAGGCAGCTCTGACACGGAAGGCAGGGGCCTCTTGCTTCTCCGGGTTTGACATGCACCCTGGTACCATTCACAGGGGCCGTGGAGAAGAGACATGTACAGACACTTGAAAGAGACACAGTGGCTGAGACACGGGAGGAGGCTGTCCTTCCCAGGGACGATTTGTACTTTTATTTTGCTCCTTTCATCCCCGACTTGCCTAAACCCTTACTTGCTGTTCCCCACCAGAAAGTACCTCAGACTTGCGGCAGGTTTTTAGGCCTCAGCAGCCCTGCTTCAGGCCAACCCTGTTTGGCTGGGCATTTGCTCATGAGGGAATGGGTAATTTGGGCTGTTTTACTGGGAAACTCTTGTTAGTAATATCTTTTCTTTTCTCTTTGCTCTGTTCGTAACTAATTCTATCAAAGATATTTCACACTAACAGATTGCTCCCTTTGTCTTTACAAGGTGGAGAACAGGACCCCATTTTAGAGCATGCACCCCGTCTGTTTAGGATCCCTGAGCATCCAGTCACATGCTAACAGAGCTGGTTCCCTGACGTGCGAAAAAGCCATTTGTGGTTAGTCAGCTCTATACAGAAATTTGCCTGCCCCATGGCGCTAGCTACCATAATCGCAAATGTGGTTTTTCTCTAGTGTTTGTGTATCTTGTTGCTTCCTGGCCCTTAAAGTAAAAAACTGACTTTGACCTTGTGGAGACTTTGTGTATATGTGTGCAATTCATTTCCGTTCACTAGTTTAAGGTTTGACTTTGTGGAAATTGTTCTGTGTGGTAAGCAGTTTGTTACTCTGTTATCTAAGTAATTGCTCAAGATGGTGTTTGGAACTGCACGGCTAGGTCAAAGATGGAGTCTGAAGTTATGCTGGAAAGAGGCTTGGAGGAACACCCATTTTTGCCTTCTAACATATAAGTCCCAGGGTGCCGTGAACAAACTTCCTGAAAACTACCTGGACCAACTTGCTTATGATAAATAACTCTATTAGAGATCTGTCACAGTAAGAGTCTGTTTAATTTGTCTTTATGCAGCAAGCAGCAGAACCCCATTTTAGAGCATGCACCCCTTATGTTTGGGGTCCCTGGGTGCCCCTTAGTTGGCCTCACTAATGTGCTAACAACGTAAATGTTCTCTATACCTAACATTAGCAACAAGAAATGGGAAGTAGGAAGGAGTGGTGTGTGCTGGGTAGGAACCCTTCCAAGTTCATGTAAAACCTCATGATAGAAAATGGGAACTACTGTTCAATGACAATTTTGTGGCAACTGTTGTATAGTATTCTATCCCTGTTGTTTATTAAGGAAAATCTTCAGAAAATTAATACAGTAGTTGGTAAAATCCTATTACTGAGATGGGTATAATCTGCTCTGTTCCACCTTTTTAGGAAGCATCTTTAGACTTAAGCAGGTAGAACTTTTTGTAATTCTTGAACAACGTGTATACCTAACTCATTAGTTATTGTCATGAGTTCGTTTATAACTAACTTCCAGGCTCACTGCCAATTTTCAATGTGTCTGTAGTTTCCCTCTTATTATAAAGCATGTTAGGTTGAACTCCTTGGCTAAATAAATGACAGAAAACTCAAATTAGTGAGGAAAAGGGCGGCAGTGGTGATGGTAGCTTGCAGGCAGCCATGTTGCTGCAGACTCACTGTTGTCATCTGCGTCCTCAACATCCTCAGTAGAAAAGAGAGAGCTGCTCTCATCCAAGAATTTAAAAAGCTCCCAAGTCTGACTCTCAGTGGCGCAAGTGAACTCATGTCCTCAGCAAGGCTAAGAGAACGTGATCGCTTGCTTGACTGACTCATTGATTGACTGTGGTTGCAGGTTGAGTCCTCTGGGAAACAGATGCCAAGCCAGATTTACCGGAAAAAAACATTTCTGAAGGAAAGCAGGATTGGGCAGGGGAGGCATTACATTGCAATGTAGATCTCTGGAAATTCGTGCCAACTCAATGGGGAGGTCTGTAGCAAACATGGTCAATTGGAAGAGCACTGAATTTGGGCAGATCTGAAGGTAGTCTGGTTACAACTCTTCATTTTCCTTCCCACTAGTTACAGTCACAGGATAAGACTCAAGTCTTCTCACAAACGTCCATATCTCTCTATATGAGTGGAGAGTGAAGGTAAATATAGGTCAGGAGTTGTCAACTGGGGGAAATTCTGTCATTGACTCCCCTCCCCCGCCATGGAAATTTCTAGGGACATTTTTGGCTGTCACAACTGGGGAGGCAGTGTTACTGACATCTAGTGGGTAGAGGTCAGGGGTCCATCTTCCTATGAACAGGATAGAACAGGAATTATCCTGGCCAAAATGTCAGCTGGGCCGAAGTTAAGAAACCCTGCTGTGTAGATGAAGATACATACCTTACATGCACCTGTGTACTGCAGGAGGCCATGAAAACCGTTTGTCTATGACAAATTGTTAGAAATAAGCCCCCAAAAGTCGTTATCAGTACTTGTTAGGGAGATGCGATCCAGGTCATTGAACTTTCAGATGAAAGGCTAGATTGAATTAGTGAACTGTCTAATCCTGCATTTGAAAAAGATGTTTTCAAGACAAATAATAATTTAAATTTAGTACTTTAAGTCCTTAAAGGCTTTGTTTTGGTGACTAGATAAAAATCACCCAATTTTAGCACATGAATAGCCTTATGAGAGTGTTATTTCAAAAGTACTAGGTTCTGATCTGTTTAAATATCCCTACACAGTAGATTTGTTTACTGTGGAAGTTTACTCTGATGTATTCTTTGATTTATTTATATATGTATGTATGTGTGTTTACATGTGTACATATATTTACAACAAAGTTGAATGTCAGTCCCTTCTCAAATCAAATTATTCAAAGTTTAAAATTAGAATGAAATCAGTAAAAAAAAAATACTGCAATATCCTTCCTATGCAAGAACATATTTTTCTTCCTGGAATTTCTACCAAAAAATAAAACAACAAAAGCAAACTTTTTAACACTATACATTTTGAACCATCCAATAGATGCTTTAGCCTTCAGGGAATTTAGCTCCAGAACTGCTGCTAGGAAAATGAAAAGACGACTGGTTAATGCCTAAAGGGATAAAAAGATCAGCTATCCAAAAAGAAAAAAAAGTTTTCTCCAAGATGTGAAATGAGTGTTCAATCCTAGATCAAGGACTAGATGTTCAAAGTTCTATGTATGAGTTTTAACATTACTTTGGAAAAGTCTGGAAAAAGTTTATCAGTGCCATGAAATCATTTTCAAGTAGGAAAGGTATTGATACCAGCTCTTTCCTCGTACAGATTTTACTATTTTTTTTATCTAAACACATCCACATTCACACAGCTATAAAAAATCAATTACGACAATGAGGAATGGACAAGAAAACAAACCATTCTAGTCACGGTGTTTTGAAAGTTCTTTGCAAACAAATGTGAGCTGGCTAAAGGAAGGGAGGAGAATAATGAATTGTTGCTTACCGAACAGAAAGAAAAAATTGATGATAAAAGTGTTAGCAGGTGATCAAGGCGTCCACCGGGACCTCCAAACTTGCACGTTCTAAAGGGATCCGGACATGCACGCACACAAAAGCAAAGCACACTCATGGTGTGAAGGAACATTAATAGAATTAGTGTTCGGAGAGAGGGGAAGGAAAAATGCAGAACACTCAAGCTGACCCATCCCCTCGTGGGGAAATGCCCAGCCCAACGGGGTTGCCCAAAGCAAGGTCCCTGGGGCCCAGATGCTTGACACAAGTCTAAGGAACCATCTGGCAGGGAGACGTGGAAGAGGGTGGAAGAGGCCAGGCTCGCCTGGGACGAAAGGAGCAAAACCCAAATCCAAATCAAGGCAGCGCCCACTGTTGTCAGCCCCCCCACGTGTCTCTTTCAGGTGTCTCTGCATGTCTGCTCTCCACCTGTCCCCTTCCCAGCAGCCCCAAGGGCCAAATCGAGCCACAGGAACAAGAGCCCCCTTTCTCTTCTTGTCTCCCTTGTTTCACAGCTTCCCCTGACTGCTCAGCTCCACCACACCCCATTAAGTGGGGCCAGAAACCTGGGACCTCCCCCTTTTATGGAGATATCTCAGTAACAAGAGTGACACTTTTGGAAACCCTGGAATCTCTGCTCCATTAAGGTGATATTACTAGCAAACAAAAAGGCTCCTTGGTGGAAGTGAGATGCTAAGCTATGTAGACTCTGGGTCTGACGTAGACCCAAGGAGTTCCGTGTCACCACCTTCTTGAAGCCCCCAGATGCTCCAGGCCTTATTGCTTTCTTCTAGAAATTCACAATACCTTTATTCATAAGTCACACAGAGATTAGCATCTATGAAGTGTCTAATTTAGCCTATGTTCAGTCTTCTTCACACAAGATGAACACACAGTACAATGTAGACCACAGTACTTGAAAATGCTTGTGGAAGAATTGACTCTCAAGCTCATCTCTCATACTCTCCACTCGACTTGCTTAGGTCCAGCTCCATGCTAGAAGTCACCTCATTATCACCAACTGGTCAAGTGAGTATTTATTACAAAAGAGAAAAGCTAGATCTGCCACAGCCTCCAGAGCTGTGTCTGCCAGAGTCACCCCTCCTATTCTGCTCTGACACCCACCATTTAACACAGATAAAGTTACCGTTTACTCAGGGCTTACCTTGCAGCAGATGCTGCTAATTGCTTTACAGGTCTCACTATATTTTACAAAAAAAACCTTTTTAGCCCAAGTCAGTAGAATCTTGCTAACCATCAGGAGGCATGACCTGAGGGTTCTGAGGAGAATTCTCTGCCTGGCCCCTCCTCATTTTTCCATCATTCCATACAGACTCTTTTCAACTGTTCTTGATTTACTGCTTCACGTTACAATATCACTGATGCCCCCAACAAACCAGTGGTTCCTCCTGATTTTTACATCTCCTCACATAGGATGAGTCTGAGGCTCACTGACTACCCCTCCTTTCTGATACTGTTAGTGGACAGGTTGAGAGGGACCCCAACATCCCAAGCCTTGCACATTCTAAATAGATTTCTGCCATCTGTGACATAAGGCAAAGCATAATCTTAGTATTTCAATTGAGAAGAATGTTAATAGAAATACTGTGCACAGCATAGAGAGAGAAGCAAAGAAAGGATAATCGTTTCCCAATAAAGCACCCAAAGTGGGTAAATGCCCAGCCAAATAGGGTTGGCCCAAAGTGGGGCCAGTGAGGCCCTAAAGCTTGCCACAAGTCTACACATCTAAGCACCTTCTGGTGGGGACCCATAGGAAAGGGGCAGAAGGGGCCAGGCAAGTCTGCAAGGAAAAAAAAGCAAAATCACAAAACAAATCAAGATACAGGCTGCCATTGGCGGCAGAATTTTATTCCCCTACTTAGCTATTGCTACTCTTGTTCAGTATTTTTTGCAGATAAGGAAACTGAGGCTCACAGACTGTAGGTAAGATGCTGAAGGTCAAATAGCTAACATGGGTTTCCAACACAGGTCTTTGTGATCCATAAAACTGGTGGCTTTCCACTACATTTTCTTAAAGAAAATAGAGATTTCCAAGTCCCAACCCAAAATAGGCTGAGATGGAAATTTTAGAGATGAGCTAAGGATCTGTATTGCTTTACAAACTTTTCAGGTCTTACCGCTGTCGTTTCAGGGAAGAGCTGCACCACGGTAAAGTCTTCCCATGCCACTATATTTGCCTCTTTGTAAATATCTAATCCATACATTCATTAAAGACAGGCGCCTTGTTTTCTTAATTTTTTCCTCCTTCCTCTATGAGCAAAGTGCCTTCTAAGCACTCAATAATATTTGAGTAATGAATTGCTTAATTATTTAATTAAAGTTGCTCTTAAAATGCAAATAAATCACAGCTGTGGTACTAGAAACCTGTTATCAGCCATCATTGATCTTCCTTGGGATATTTATTAATCAGCTAAGAACCAGTACTTGCAAAGGACAGGCCAAACATCTGGGAACATCTGAGGCAGGTCTCGGCCACCTCTTCACACAACACAGGGCCCCTATAGTCCCTTGTCCACACGTCCCTGACAACTTGAGGTAAAATGCGGAAAAAAAAATACTAAAACTCAGGTTTCTCCTCTAGTTTCATTTCTTTTCAGTGGACACACATGTTTTTGGAAGAAGAGAGTGGATTTCTTTTTTAGAGAAAAATTCTTTATTCTTGTCACACCACGAGCATGGAGTTCACTGCTATATGCTAAGATTATAAAGCAAGATCCCAAAATGCAGTAGCTGATTATTCATAGTAGAAAATATTAAGTCAAGACGCTTATTTTTTCTCTCCTTGCTAAGTCACAGAGCCCGGGGCTATATGCATTTTTATTACACTTTACTGTCTTGGTTTCACTTGAGGATTAAAAAGAAAGTCAAGGTACCGTGCACGTATCCTGATGGATTTTAGGATTTCTTGCTTTAGTGAAAGGAAGAATCTCATAAAATACCTCAGATTATTGCTCAAGGAAGTATACCTACTTCCAAGATGACCTAAAAAGTCGATCTTTTGTTTCTCCTATAAAAGATCACAATGTATTTTGGAATTTTTTTCCCCTGTAGTTTTCTGCACTATGTAAAGCCACATTAAAAAAAGAGCTTTAGTTTAGTTGGAAGTGAAAATACCTAAAATAGTGCAGGGAAGTCTTATGACTATTTTGAGAGCTTACAAACCACTCAGGGCTTGGGGTGAGGTAGAGTGAAGGGGGGGTAGTGCTGAGGGGAGGGCTGGGTCAGAGAGCATAAGGAAGGCCAGGGAGAAAGGCTGTATAGACTGGGGAGGGAGCGAACAATGTCAGAGCGTTAACTGCAGGGCTGACAAACAGGACACCCAGAGACAACCCAAGTGCATAACTCCATGCTCTGCCCTTTATTAGGACGCGTGCTGTGTGCTTAGCTATTGAACTTGTGCCTTATCTTCTGATATGCAAAGGAGAGAGGGCTGAATGTTGCAGGGTTTGGAAGTAGAGTAGATGTGATCTTCCGGTTTATTGATTTGCAAAGAACAGCGGCCTGATACTGGTTTGGCAGCTCTGTCAGTGAGAGAAAAGAAAGGCGCTTTTCGGTGGCAGGAGGAGGAGGTCCGGGAACTGGAAACAGACTCGTGCAGACAAGGTTCTTCAATATGCGGTCAAATTGACTGTGAAGGGAGTCAAGGTCAGCAAGCTTTGGAAATGCTGCCAGGATGGCGTAGGGCTGAAGGAGCCTTGATTTCCTTGGTTAAGGATGGTGGTTTGTGCACTTCAGCACATTCTCCCTCCCAGATGTAATTAAAAAGGTGATTAGGAGAACAAACTAAAACTCCAGGAGTATATTATTACCCAAAATAGATGTGCCTGGCCACTGAGACCCCAAAACATGGTTTCCGGTACTTAATCTTTCTATTGTTTATCTTCAGGATTTCAACCTGCTTCAGTCATCTTTAGGTATGATTTTGCCGATTGCTATATAGTTAGGGATAGGGGTTAGGATTAGGGTTAGGGATATATGTGTATTTATGTATCTCTAGATGCACATAGAGAGGTATTTATGATTGTATATTTATTATATATATTATGCAGAGATTTTTTTAGATGATACTAGTTCTGTTTTATCCCCTTGATTACTTCAAATTGCCACTTTTGGTCCTTGAGAACACGCCTGTGTTCTAATACCAGGAGCATAATTGTGTAATTACCATGTGAGCATTTTGCTACTTATGGCCCAGAATGCCCCTGGAAAGGAATGCTCCAGTGGCCTTGGAAAATTTTTGTGAGAATGATATCTTCCAAATGTGAAATAAATACAACTCAAGAATAAATAGCTAAAGCTGGAATGTAAATGATTTAATAGAACGGTGTTGTGAGGTGAGAGCCACGTGACTTGAATTCCTGCTGCAAATCATGAGACACATTAGGAAAGCTTTTAAAAGGGAACCTATTTTTTAAGATAAAATCTGCATCAAGTTACATCATCCCAATGGAATAATTCAACTTTTCTCTTTGAGACAAAATTTAAAAAGCAGAAGAGATACTTCCTATGATCTCTTTCCTTCCCGTCACATTTTTTCCTAACAGTCCATGGATGTGACTAAAACTGAAGATTTTGACACATGAAGCAGGATAGGAGCTTGATTGCTGTTTACCTAAATTAAAACTAATGATGCCATTCAGGTACTTGGGTCTCTGAAGCCAACTTTATGTTGATGTAACCTGACTCCATTATCACAAAATGAGGCAGTTGCAGGAGCATGAAAACAGAAAAACAAATTTCCAAGGTGCTTTTTGGATCGGTGAGTTGAAAGTTAAAGGCTTGACAGTGGACAAAGGACTTGCTTTTGTTTTCTGGTTGATGGTAGAATTTGCCACAATTTGAGGAATAGTGGTCCAGGGGAAGTGCTAGGCCAGGGCTGCCGTTCCCGCCATGCCCCCCTGTCTTGGAGGGGTGCACACACGGCCACTTCATGCTGGGCACTGTTTGACTCTCAGAGTCTCTGGGTTCTGGTAGTTTGCACAGAGCATCATCGGGGAGGGCAGGTGGAGGAGGGAGAGGAAAGAAGAACTGGAGTCATACATGAAGACAGAAGAGAATCAGCACACAAATATGAAACGGGAGGGAAAGAAAGCCCTGAGAGTGGCACATCAAAGGAGGTGAATTAATGATGGTCTCAGATAGTAACGCGTTAGTATCCATGCCATAAATCACACAAACTCAACATGTAATTACACTCCTCCTCAGAGCAAGCACTGTGTTAAAACTGGTTGCTTTCCTGCGATCGCTCCGGAAGTCAAATGCAAGAAACTTTTTAATTGGTAAGTGCCTCAGTGTCAAACACAGGAATAAATTCAAGCAAAAGAGAATTCAGTCTTTGCCTTCATCAAGCCCAGCTTTTTCGGCCACCATTATCTCAGACCATTTTTTTCAGTCCAACTCAAAAGAAATCATAATTAGAACAATGAATTTTAACTAAGGAGACTTACTATTGGTTACAAGGATTTTAATAAACTATTAAGAGGTCTCTGGTGAGTTTCCAGGTTAAGTTGGGGATATTACAGGTAAGGATTTTGGAAGTAAGAATGAATTATGAAGGCCTTCCCCAGCACAGATACAAGCACCCAGAAAACAGTACAAACTGCAGAATTTCAGGAGAAAAATTCATGAGTAGACTGTAGAGAGCCATTTGTGTGCATGGGTGTTGTTTATTTGCTAGCATCGCAGCACATGGAGAGTTGTTTTGGTTTTCTATGGGCTCATTAGTGCAGGTGTGAAGTCTGGCTCTTGCATGCCCATGGATATTTATCAAAAGTCTAGACAAACTGAGAGCCAGAAAATTGAAATGTACATGCCCAACTACATTTTCTCCCAAGACTGGAGTGAACACGATTTATGTATATAGTGCCAATAAGAGTACTTGGACACTACGGGGAAAAATTACATTGTCTAGCAATGTATTTCCATATCAGGAGGGAATCCTTGCATCTCTTAAACCTCCAGTGAAGAGCAAAACTTCAAAGTAATAGGTCAAAAGAAAAAGTAGAAGCCCTTGAGAATTTACAACAAAGTTAAGTGACAGATATTAGCATTTAGATACATTTATTTGAAATCATTTCTAAGAGCCACAGTGTTGTTATCTAACCTCCTTTTCGTCTCCCTTTGGCTTATTTAAAGCAATTTTGAAGAAAATAAAATAAAGATAGCCTTGAAAATACACAGCGGAATGGACTAAGCTTTGGAAAACAGTCACAGCTGGGAATGGAGTGTGTTATCATTAATTTAGTTGAATGACTTGTTCATTATCCCCTAGGTTACACTTGAAAGTCTCCCGTAAACATACTTAGCATGGTGCCTACCATAACAGGGATTCAGAAAGTCTTGTCATTGATCCATGTATCGAATATTTTGTCTCACCTATGTATTAGGTACCATGCTAAACTGTGAACCAGAGAGGCAAGGTCCCTATCTTCATGGACAAGGAACTGGCATCTTTTGATTCCAAATATCTTTTAAATGAAATGCAAAAACATTTCTTAATGGCGTGAAAGAAGGGAGGGCTCTACAAATAGCATACTGCCTACGGAACTCATCTGAAATGAAAAGGCGAAGGAAAATAATATATAGTCCTCACAGTTCACAAATATGATCATTAAAAATTACAAAAAAACTATGGGGAGATTTGGGATCTTAGTCTGTCTTACAAATTATTGCTTTAAGTTTCTTTCTTTAACCCAGTCTTGTAGGCAAGATAAATCTAAATGATTTCCTTTTCTATTTTTCTTAACTTTGAACATCAAGAAGAGAGAGGGAAGGTCTTTCCATTAAAAAAAAATCCCCCCCCCCAAATTCATTCAAAATATTGTTATGGTAAAGATCTTTCAATAAACTATATATTCATTCAAGTACTATTAATTTAGCACCTGCTATTGGCCAGGTACTGTACTAAGTCATCAGGGAAATAGTAAGGAGAGAAAGATGTGTCCCTATCCTCACAGAGCATATAAAAACAGACCTTTATTTCTTCTGACATGCTTTTACTGAAGAATTGCTCCAAACTAGATTATGAGTACTCGTGGAACAGATGGCAGTTTTCTGCCCATCTGGGATAGTTCTAAAGAATAGACCCTCATATATCAATAGATAAGGTTTCTTCCAGTTCTAAGCTTTCGTGATCTATGATCTAATAGTAGAAACAGGTTGTATGCTTCCAAAAAGATTTTATACTTGTATCACATTTTATGAAAGGAAACAGAGGTATTGCCTATGATTCACAGGAAATTGAGTTCTTTCTGTCTCTTTAACTAATTCCCTTTAAACTCCTTTGACTCTTCCTTGTCTGCTCACTTTCTAATGCACAGCCCTACCCTTTTATTCTCGCCTCCCTTTCCTTCCTGTAATGACTGAGCTGAATTGCTCCTCTCTCGCTTGGCTATAAACATGAACTCTCTGGTCAAAGGTCTGACGGTTAGGTCAGATTCCTGGTGTTCTAACTAAATTCATGCATGCACGCACGCGTGCACACACACACACACACACACCATTCCTCCCCTCACTGGCCTCCATCTTTCCATCAGCAATATCCTCATTCTCCCAAGTCTTCCATGCTGGAAATCCAGGTTCTTTAAAAATTAAGCTCAACAACAACATTGACGAGTTCTTCCTTCTTGCAAAGTTTTTTTTTTTTTTTCATTTTGCCTTCCGTTCTAGGCACCACTGTCTTAATGTCAGAGCGTATCACTTCATGTCTGGTTAGCTACAGAGGCTGGAACTGGTGTCAGCCTCCAGCTCCTTCTTGAGCCTCTCTTGCAACACCCTGCCAGACTCTCCTCCCTCAGCCTCAACTTTGAGTCACCTCATAGAAATCTTTAGAGCTTCTCTTGCCCTGTGGGGTAAATCCTGAGCCTTGGTGTCTGCAGTGCCTTGTTTCTAGTCACAGCTCATCGGCCTGTCCATTTGCCTGGGGCCCTACCTCAGGCTGCCTCCTCCACTCCACTTGGAGTTGTCTCTGCCACTACTTGTCTCTATTCTTCATCTCTAACTGTGATCCTTCCAAAGATCAGAGTCTATACTATTTGTTTCTTGGTAGATCCCTTTCAGTATTAGCATACCTATAAAGTGAATGAATAATTAAGCGAATGAAGAACTAATGGTGACAGAATTAAAGGTATTTGATGTAGCTTTCTGGCTTTCCCTTCCTCGTCTGTATATACTACTTTATATTGGTTTAAAACATAGCCAGTAAGAAAAAAACCTAATGCACGAAGGCTATTTTTTTTTAAGTTTATCAAATTTCTTTTCCTCGCCTAAATTGCTCTCAAAATAAAGTGTTTTGTTCCTAAGTGGCTATAGCTTGTGAGGCTCTTGTGTGCCTTCAAGTTTTTCTCTCTTAGCATTCTTTTTGTGTATTCAGTTGTGCATTCAGTCCGTGGAGTGCCTTTCTCCAAAGATAATCTGTGAAAGCAAATATTTTATGCTTAATCTTTTAGTTATTTTAAGACTATTTCCTGAATATTTCATTTCATTACGTGACACATTTTTAATTTCAGTCTCACTCCCATGCATTTTCTTAAATCTGTCTTGTGGGGATGGGAACTCACTTTTCTCTTGACAATATTGGGCATACACTGCAACTACGGTGGAGTCTTCCTTGTAGAAGAAGGAAGCTACCTTGGAGGATTGGAGAGATCAGGGCACTAGTATAGACTCAGACACGGCATCCCCGAGGTCCCTGTAAAACATTCACGTTGTTTTTACCACACCCCTAACGTTACTGCCGAGGACAAAGCCCGCGGCACAGTCCTACTCGCTGTCTACACGCTTCGTTTGGAATTGCTTTCTTAGTCTACAGTAAGACTTCTTTCTGGTCAGTGTCCGTTCCATAGGACCTCCTCATCCCCTCCTGCCCACCCCCAAACTTGCACTTCCCTCTCTTGACCGATCCATTCATGAAACAATCCACTGTACATTTAGAAATAATTACATATCCTAAGTATTCATTTGTTGGTGTTCTTCTGCAGCCCTTCTTTTGTGTCTTAGGGTATCATGCTCTCTAAGACAGGAGCTGACCTCAAACTAGATGAGAAAATATATTGATGACTAAAGTTTCATAGATAGGTACAGTAGGTTTGGTCTGTATTCCATAAACTGATGTGATGAAAAATAAAAAGCCCAACAGCTTATGTAATATTTATAAGGTATTTTTTTTCTCAACTTTAATCTCTGGGATGGCAGTTACATGCCAGCACTCTTAACTAAATGAATTTGAGTCCTGGCTCTGTTAGCTTTCTAACCACTGCAGCTTAGGCAAGTTTTGCTTTTTTGTTTGTTAGTTAGTTAGTTTTAAACCTCTCATGCTTTTGTTTCTACATCCGTGAGGGGGAGTTATACTGTGTATCTGTGTTACTGTGAAGATGAAATAAGTCAATTATTATTATGCGCAGACAGAGTGCTTAATAAATATTAGCCATTTTGGTATTGTCTGTGGTGCCTGGCATATTATAACCTATTCTTTTCCAATTATTAAACATAATAGCAATGGTAGCAGTTAGTAGCTGCTAACATTTATTGAACAGTTATTGTGTGACAGAAACTAGGCTCAGCACGTCACATGTGTTACCTAATTCCCACAGAAGCTCTGTGAGGTAGGTCATAGTGTTGATGCAAATCTACTGATAAGAAAAGTTAAGGTTGGAAGAATTTACCCAGAGACATAATAGAGAGGGTCAGTGGACATTCTTACCCCTCCCACCCCTCCCTC